>CATIWR010153262.1:0-37419 GCA_949677035.1 Omphalea diandra
GTCGCAGTCGCGAATCCTTGATTGCGAGACTTATTTTTCTGCAAGATCAACACTTAATAAAAATATTAGTAATGACCAATCTCCTTTGTCAAAATCAAAAAAGGTTCTAAACTTAGGATTAACTATCCTAGTCCAACACTTGAATTTCATTATCATTGCCTTTTTGTTGAGGAGGAATTGTTTGACTTTTTTTCGCTAAGTGAAAAACAACCCTTATGCTCTTTATGATCCCTATGTCAATGAACTTCTTTGATCAATAATGTTCTTTCTAAGGCTAAAAATTCTATAGACACCACTAGAAGATAGATCAAAGATGTTGAGGTACTTACTCATTCTTGTGATGAAGTACCTATTGTTTATGATGCCATTTATACGACATCTTTATCCTCATTCATTGGCATTCTCATATGAATATATTCATTGCATAAATTATTTGTAATCTCACATGAACATATACATTGGATAAATAATCGTTTAGATATGTGAATTGGATAAACACAACGATGACACTTGCGCCACTTCATTTGGGACACTTGAACAAATATGTAATGTTTGGATAGTTGCATGGCAAATTATCTTATATTGTGTGCATGTTATAACATCATAAATAATGGTGTTTTAGAGCTTATTTAAAAGTATAAGGAGCATATAAGGGTTAGGAGATGGATGAAAGTGATAAATGAGTGAAGAATAAGGACTAAAAGAGGAAAAGTGATCTTCCAACTAATGGAAATAAGACACCATGATTTTGTCTTATTAGAATAGGTTTACTTGAATTTTTCATCCTTTAGGAGCATATTAGAGAGGATAACCATGATGGGCAATAGAAGAAAGAGAAAGCTAAGGAAGAAGAAAAAGAAGAAGAAGAAGAAGAATACGCTACCTAGGAAGGAACTCTAAGCTTTTTTGATTTTAGGAAAAGAGGTAAGTTAATTTTTCTTCTTTCCATATGAAAATTTTCCCTCATAACATGTTAAACATGAGGATGATTAGGGAGAATTATGGAGCAATTTAGAGCTCATATATGGAAGTTGTAGCTTAAGAAAAACAAAGCTGATTGTGTTGGTTTTGTTGTTAGAGTAGTTTGTTGCACTCACGGTTTCATAACTCTCGAAAAGGAATTAGGGAAAGTGTAGACCATAAAAGTTGTAGCTTTATTCCACATCTAAAGTCATATGAAACTTTTTTTCTTTATTTGGTGTTTATGAAGAGCTATGGCTCCTTCATTAGGGCTGGTTCATAACCAACCAAAATCTCCTTAGTCTGGCTGCTTTCATATATTATGATGACCTTATGTGCTGATTTAGACAAAGTGAAAAATATGAAATTTATAGAGTTATATCCCTTTTAAATACATGTAAAGCATTTTTGCTTGATTTATTGTGTGGAAAGAGATGCACCTTTTTAATTTTGACTGACCCTGAACTTGATGAAACCTATTTCACCTCTTACTTCTATTTTTCAAGAATTTGATGGTTATAGAATGGAAATTTAGTGATGTGACAAACTTGAAAGTTATATATTTATATCTAATCTACATTTTTGTTAAATAGTTTTTCCAAATATATCATGGTTAAAGAGATATTGCTCATTTATTATGACTAATTCTCAATGTGTTAAAAGCCTTCTCACCTTGAGATTGACTATTTATTTTGTGACCTTATAGACTGAATTTGACAATGTGTAAAGCATGACAAATATTCCTATATGTGATGTCTATCTTTTAGTAAATCATTCTTGCAACTAGATTTGTACAATTTCAGATATACCCATTATTATAAGACCTACTCAGACTGAGATAACATTGAAATATGGTAGAATTCAAAAATTCACCACATTTCTTATATGTCTTATTTCAATACGAAATTTGACTATGTTACATCATTATATGTCTAGTTTATTTACAAAAAAGAATCAAGTCATTTGGATAAGTATGGTATAACTTATTATAGTTAGACTGTAGCAAGGTTAGGCTGTTATACAATAAAGATATGCATAAACATTAGGTCCATTTGCATGTAACATGACCATAGCTGCATACCAAACATTCATACTCATTTTGATATACTTATAACCATGTATGTATCGAATATTAGGATCTCAACACTTTGACAAAGCCTAAGAGAGAGGACCAAACCTACCATAAAGGTTGGTTGCATTAAAAGGTGAGTAAAAGCCATAATTGGATTCTAATGTGTATTTGTGATGATTTTATGATATGATTATGTTCTATTATGCATATATGTGATTGAATTGTGACATTTTACATGTGAATACAAGTCAAGTGAGACTTATATGATCTTAATGATTACTTGGTGTACCATTGTGAATGAACACTTGCATATAAAATTAAAAGGATATTGTGACCAGCTTGCCAAACACTTGCATATCACTTGGAAAAGGGACCAATATGTCCTATTGGCATATGGTATTGATCAAATGATTCACTTGTTATATGTTGGCTAGCAAAATTAAATGTCAATTGAATCACATGAATTCCCGAGAGCAGTGTTTGCCTTAAATGGTCATGACAAAATCAATCTATTGCATTTGCACTTGCATGGTCAATTCTTATAGTTGTAATAGGTCTTGATGATATTTGATTGTTGGTTGTATCATAATAATCTATTTTTTTTTTATTCATTGGGTCATGACTCACCAAATCACAATTATGTTTTTCATATATTGAAGTATAGGGTTTGGATACTTTGGAGCATAAAGTTTTGCATATAGACACATGAAGCTCAGGTCGTCGGCTGAATTCCAACTCTCTCTTTTCTTTTGTCATATACATATACCTAGATAGGAATCTGTTTGTAGTTGCTAGTATTGAATATTAGTTAACATATATGTACATTAAGTACACATTAGATTATGTATGTATGATAAATCAACCTTTATGCATATGTATTTTTAGACATGAATGTCATGATTAGTAAATGAAAATAGCTGTTAAAATTTTTGGTGGTATGCTTATGGAGTCCAATTGAGATCCATTATGGGGTCTTCACTGCTACCTGTTCTTCATGAATTAGAGCAAGAATAGTTAGAGGTTTGGATATTACTAAGGAATTCATGCCTTACTCTTAGATTATAGACAGTTAACTTGTGGTAAACTTTTAAAGCAACATTTCAAAGGTGTGACGCTTGACTTTTAGAGCTCTTAAATTGAGTCTTCGACCAATTCTTCCCAACATTGCTATTCATTAAAAATGCTTGGCACTTATTCAATCCTTTCATCTTTCACAAGAAACATAGTGTAAGCAACAGATTCTGAACCTCTGAATGCAAAGTTTGAT
The DNA here is from genome assembly GCA_949677035.1 of Omphalea diandra. Lineage (NCBI taxonomy): Eukaryota > Viridiplantae > Streptophyta > Magnoliopsida > Malpighiales > Euphorbiaceae > Omphalea > Omphalea diandra. The sequence goes on from CATIWR010153262.1 coordinate 3,300, forward strand.
GATGAAAATCATAGAACCTATCCCTAAAATACAAGGAAAATTGCCAAAGGAAAAGATAAAAGTCTTAGAAAACCATAAAGAAGCCTAAAACTAAGCTTAAGATAAAAAAAAAACCCTGCATCAAGCCCAAATCCAATAGCCTAGTCTTCCAACTTAGCCCCCCAGGACTATACAACCCATACAGAGGGTTGTATAGCCTAATCTAAGGGTTATACAAGCCACTATTAAGGTTGTACAACCCCTCTCCTGAATCCTTAGCCACTAAAAACTTTTGAAATTGGTCACCTCATAAACCCTAGGGTTATACGACCCTGATAGATGGATGTATAACCCATGCTTGGTTATACAGCCCGCGTTCAAACCCTAATTCCAAAAGATTCATCTCTTTCTCTGTGATTAGATACATCCATGGTACAACCATAAACATTTTTGGCCTTGTGCACCTATCCATTATCTATAAATACCCTCTCATTTAAAGAGGGAGGGAAAGGCTTGGAAAACCTTAAGGTTATTCTGCTAAAATCAGTCCTCAAAGCATACTTAACACATAAACCTAAAACCTTAACCCACTCCATTCACTCCTAAGGTAGAACTAGACTTAATCTTTTTATTTTTGAGCATTCCTTAAGCATTTTGGAGGATATTGAATACATAGTGAGGCTTTGAGGCCATAAATATATTAAAGAAGGCATCCAAATTTCCTCCTTACACCGTCTTCTTCTTTACCTTTCTTTTTCTTTTTATTTTCAAAAACCCAGAATTTGAAGGTTGTACAGCCTTATTATAGACCATACAACCCACAATGTTGGGCTATGCAACCTTAGTTTCCTAGGCACAATCACGTAAAACCCTTCCTTTTTTCATTTGAGTTTCTTTTATCAAGGCAATTGTTGCATATAAAACCGTTGCAAATATACAAATCGCTTCAAGTAGTATACTGAAGAGAAGAGATCGTTCCATGAAGATTGATTTTCACAAGTACTAAAGAATTGACATTTTTTATTATCCAACATCCGAATAATGAATAATAATAAACCAAAAAATCTAAAATTCTAAAATAAATTAAAATAGAATTTAAATGAAGAAAACTCTTATGTAAAATAATTTCTATGAAATTTGGGTTACACCACAACACTTCCACAATTACACACAGAATTTTATTTCTCAAGTGAAGGAATTATCCTTGAAGATGAATTTCTTTGATTACCCAATAATCTTTCTTAACAAAAATTGGATCTATTACTACTAAACTCACTTTCGTGGTCACAAAACTCAACAATAATGCATTAAATTTTGTGAATATCCCTTAAACACCTTGAGAGATCAATCCTACTCTCGTGGTATCAATTCTCTAGTTCAATGTGTTATGATTAACCCTAAACTTGTACTTTCTTTAGTTTACTTAGATCTCAGCCCTTAAATATATGTCTTTATCATACATCTAAGTAAACTAAACTCAAACACATTAAATCAAGGAAACTCAACACTTTTGAAATAAAATCTCTTTATACAATCATAATAATGGTTGAACTTTCAACCTAATCTTTAGAATAAAAGAATTAGTTCATTCTAAAAGAAAAAGATGAAACAAAATTGAAGAAACCCTAAAAAGAATCACCTTGGCCTAAACAATGAATCTTAGAAAACTCTCTTAATCACTTCAAATTTCTCTTATAAATTTTGAGTAAATCTATATCTAAATTCTTCTCTCTAAAACTACCTCTCATCTACTTAAAATGAATCCCCCAACTAGGTCTTTTTTTTTCTATTTAAATGGAATACTCTTCCTGCATTTTATGTTTTGTCCTGTCCGATCTGAATGGCCTGATGCATGGGTCATACAATTGCCTATGCACTTAACTGTTGTCGCGATCCTGCATTGCTGATTCGTCAACTCTGTGTTCTTACACGGTCCAATGCATAGGCCATGCAATAGCCTATTCAACACTATTGAAAACTGCAATTTAACTCATTTTTAAGATATTCTTATACAAACATAAAAAAAAAAAGATATAAATTAACTTATTTCAAAATAAAAATAATCATAAAACAGGAAAAAATCCAAATTCCTAACCTAAAAATATATACCAAAAGAATTTCTATCAATAATCTTTTTTTTTTTTATCACTCCAATGGTAGAACAAGGTAAGGATAGGTAGCCAAGGACCTATTCATTTAAAAATGGAGTTTTGATAGATTCTAAAATCCTTTTTTTAATAGTTCATTCAATATTAATGTTTATGTTCTTTTTTGTTGGTTTATTGATGATTTTTATTTTTTTTTAATCACTTTAAGGCAATGACCAAGTGAGGAACTTATGTTTGTAAGATCATGAGAGCTTCTCTTATGTTTGTATCTATACTTAAAGTATGTGAATAATGTTTTAGCCTTCAATCTTGATTGTTGTTGTGTTGTATGGTTAGTGGTACATATGGATGTCATGCTCTTTTAGAGATACATAAGAAAAGGCTTCATCAATCCTAGGACCTCTCTTGTGATGTCTTTTACCTTAGGCCATTCAACATTTTACTTTGTGTGGTTACCTTTTTTTACTGTTCATGGTTCATGCATTTTTGTTCTATTTTGTATACTAGTTTGTGATGTTGGGGTGTATTACCATAGACATTAGATATATGTTTAGAGACCTTGACTTTGGAGATGTGGTAAGATGGTTACTAAAGACTTTATTTACTTTTCCTTTAGTTTCTTTTGTTTGCTTTTCATCATTTGATTACTAACTTCTTTTTCTCCTCCATTGGGTGTAGGTTTCCTTACTAGTGTTAGACCATGAATGTGGTCTTGATCATCATCCTATGTGCTTATGGATGATTGTGGAGTGGATGAATGCATGATAATCCCTATGCCATATCACATGCCCCATTCCCTCCTGAATTATGTTATGTATGGATGATGGAATGCATGATTCCTCCTTTGCCATGATGCATGACCCTTTCCCCTTTGAAGTTGGTGGCTTGATTTTTTTAAGTGGATCGTGCTTAGATGTATGTTTAGGGGCGTCAATTGGACTAATCTATAACTTGATTCAAATATTAAAAGTGAACCAAAGATACCCGAAGGCCAGATCATAATATTCGGGTGATATGGGGTGCTTAATCTCTTCCTCAAGTCGTGCATAATTTTCAAACCTAATTTATGATGGGGTGAAGATAAAACGGGCCTTCTAATTGACTTAGATTATGTTTGAAATTTGCCTTCCAAGATTCTCATCCCAACCAAATTCAGGTGGTGACTCCACATTTCTTTGGGATGGTACCAATGTATTGTCCTGCATTTAATCCCCCGATGACCTTCGTTTTGGACTAAAAGCTTTGAAATTGCATAAGGCCTAAAAGGATCCCCACTGATCCAAGTGTGCGCCATATATTGGGGTCATTGCCAATGTAAAGACGCCAACATTGATCCCCCGTTAATTAATAAAAGTATAAAGTAATAAGCAATATTTCACTTGTTTGAACAAAAATCAAACAAGGCGCTCACAACGGTGCCTCCACTGGGCACCTCAAAATTGACTTCACATTTAATCTCTAGTTCACTTTTAATATTTTAAACTTGTTATTGAGTAAGTCCTTTGCATTCATGTAGTCTTCACACTTCATCATAAGCACTAGGTTGCCCTTAGATATACCAATGTCTCCAAACTTAAGACTTAAGCTTCATTTAGGCTTAAGAGATTGTTGGAAGGATTCATCACTCATAAGCCTACTATCTTTAGGTATATCGAATGGGGGATCATGACAATCGGCCTAACCTTATGGGAGTCATCAACTACAACAACCCTTTTAAACATTAGGCACATGAAGAGTCAATAGTACCTTGGAATAAGGTACCCCGCTTGTTTGCATTTCTTCAAAGAAAAGTGAAAGTTCTCAAAGAACATGTTTAGGTATCCCTAATCTAAGCATAAATGTTTCCCCACCCTTTTCAATATAATTATCCCCCACATGTAAATACTTATGTACTATGTACATTCTTACTATGTACATCCCTTTCTCCTTAAAGGGATTTTTTTCCTTGCTTATACATATTCCTTTAAGTAATGTAAAGAATTCATGCTTTAGCACCTTTATGTATATGTTCTTTTGAGACTTCAACTCTTCTTGGTCTGAGGCAACCTCACACATTCTCTATCCATGATGGAAGAGAGGATTGTCGATGAAGTAAACTAACATGTCAATGAGATTCTAAAAAAGAGGGAAGACCTCTACTAATAGGACTGAAAAAGGAAAAGCGCTAATGAAAACATCCCAACCTATGGTGATTGATGATGATATGTTTAGGATGAAGGAGTATCATGAAAGCAAGCTTGCTAAGGAAGTGGGAAGCACAACTGTCATTCTAGACAAACCCCTAGAGAGTGAAATGGAAAACCCTCGATTTGATGACTTTGCAAAGCAGTTGGAGAAAATACAAAAGGCTTTGGACACTAATGGTCTGGAAAAAGGAACAGACATTAAGGAATTACTTGCTCACAAACCTGCAAAACTATTAGCTAATTTCCATATGCCCGACCTTTCCAAGTTCACATGGATTTAGAATGCTAAAAACCATTTGTTCATATATGCTAGTCATGAAAGCATCTAGGGTTTTGATGGATACTATGTTAGAGCCTTTTGAGTTATCAATAGAAGGGTCTGCAAAGGCGTGACATTTCAATCAATTGAAGACTATCAAGGAAAACTAAAAAGAGTTTATAGAAGCTTTTGAGAAGTACTATGTTTGTAATTTGGATCTATAAGTCACATGTAAGACATGCAAAAAACTAGTGAGAGCTTGAATGACTACATCAAAAGGTGGAAGAAAATAGTTTCAGAGGCGACCGCAAGGCCTTTGCAGAAAGAGCAAGTCAAAATGATCATTAAAAAGGGTTTGCCTAATATTTGTTCCAAAATCTATGGAATGTCGTTTAGAAACTTTGAAGACCTTTGAGAAGTAGGTTTGCAAGCAAAAGAATTAGAATATGAGCCAAGAAGATAGTAGAAAGGAAGAACAAGTGCCCCGTTCTGCCTTAGTTAGAGGGAAAAAGACATCCAATGTAAATATGGTAAGAGCCCTAAGATAGCTTACTGAATAGGGGATGCCTCCGTCCAATTCATTTAAGTGATTGTAGAAGAAAAGAGTGCTAAGCCCTGGCACTGGGACCACCTCCTAACCCGCTGCCTAGGGGATTTCATCAAGGAGTAGGTCATAACACCGATAACTGTTAGATGCTGAGACGCGTGATTTAAGATCTCATTAATAACAAAACAATTATCCTACCATATTTTATAAGGCCTAACATCCAAAGGAACCCTCTCCCAAACTATTGTTCATCCCCCAAAATAAGGGACTTTCATAATAGATTCTAAGATTTCTAAGAAAGTTGTTATTGTTACCATTAAAAAGGTCACAATAGGGGTTCTAATTGTTTACATTATCAATCCATAGGAAAGCACAAAAGAAGAGACAAAAGATGAGCGAAGGAAAAACATGATCCAGTTATGAGAGGAAAGTGATAAAGTGAAAGAAGTTGAGCTAGTAAGCCATGTGACTTGCAATGCTTTAATGACTTGGAACACATCAAAAAAAGCTGAGTGAGTAAGACTTGGAATCTTTGAGGCAAAAATTAGTGGGAGCTTCAATGATTACATCAAAAGGTGGAAGAAAATAGCTTCGGAGGTGACCATAAGGCCTACGGAGAGAGAGCAAGTTAAGATGATTCTTAAAGGTATTGTGCCTAATATTAGTGCTAGAATCTAGGGAATGTTGGTTAGAAACTTTGAAGACTTTTGAGAAGCATGTTTGCAAGTAGAAAAATTAGAATCTGAGCTGAGAAGACAATATGGGGGAAGAAGAAGTGCCCCATTTCAGCCTCAGTTGAAGGGAAATAAGACATCTAATATAAATGAGGTAAAGGCACTAAGATAGTTCATTGAATAAATGATGCACTTATCCAATTCATTTGAGAGGTTGTGAAAGAAGGGAGCGCTAAGGCCTCTAGAACCGAAACCACCTCCTAACCTACTACCTAGGGGATATGACACCAATGCTTACTACACTTTTCATCAAGGAGCAGGTCATAACACTAATGACTGTTATAGGTTGAGACATGGGATTTAGGATCTCATTAATAACAAGATGATTGTCCCACCAAATTCTGGAAGGCCTAGCATCTGAGGGAACCTTCTCCTAAACTATCATAATTTTCTTCCCCTAAACCAAGGGACTTTTATGTAGATTTTGGTTCCTAAGGAAGTTGTTATTACTACCATTGAGGAGGTCATGAGAGGCGTTCCAATATCAATCCACGAAAAAGCTCAAAAGAAGAGATAAAAAAGGAGCGAAGGAGCAGAATGATCCAGTTATAGGAAGAAAGTGATGAAGAGAAATAAGCTAAGAAAGTGAGCCATATAACTCACGGTGGGAAGTACTACCCTGGCAGGGAAGCCCCTAAGGAATCGAGGGTTGAGAAAAGGGCAGATGAATTCAATGTGAAGGAGAAAGAGGACAATAGTCCTATTGTGAAACAATTGAAGAAGATGTCCGCCCAGATCAGTATGTGGGAGCTACTTATCACCTCTCAAATACATAAAAGTGTTATGGTTGAAGCTTTGTCCAACTTGATCATTTCTAGTGAGGCCACTCCAAAGGATGTTATTGCATTAGTGACTCATAAAGGTAAAATCATTTTCTTAGATAGGGATTTGCCACCAAAAGGAAGGGATCACAACTTGGCCTTATTCATTTGAACCGAGGTGAAGGGGAGACGCGTACTATATGTGATGGTTAATGATGGATCTGGGATCAATATATGCCCATCAAAGTTGCTGCACAAGTTTAGATTGTTTAAGAATGATTTGAAGGCTTATGACAGTGTCATACGGGCTTATGATAATAGTAGAAGACTAGCTTCAGATGTGTTTAAGACCTTGGTAAAAATGAGCATAGTGGAGACAATTGTGGAATTTATAGTTTTAGACATCCTAATCACTTTCTTGCTTTTGTTAGGAAGACCATGGTATTACCCACTAGGTGGTGTATTCCACTGTTCACCAAAAAGTTAAGATTCCTTACAGAGGATAGATTGTGACCATCTGTACGAAGGTTGGGGAGATTGTATAAGCTTTAAGGATGGCAGTTTCGCATTTTTGAGGGCTTCAGGTTATTGGAGTCACTGACAAGTGGGTTAATCCTAAAGTTACGGAGATTATGAAGAATGTAAACTTCCTGCTAAGATAGGGGTTAGGGAAGATTTCTACTGGCATATTAGAATTTTCAACATGTTACAAGGAAAGGATTGGGCTATCATGATGAAGGGCCTAAACTAGAAGTGAGGGGCTTATGGGGACCATTGTCAGATTCTTTATGAAAAATGGGGAGGCCATTAGAAAAAATAAGCAAAAAGTTCCTAAGGAGGAGGAATTGTTGAGTGAAGATATAGACAAAATATGAGAAGGCCTTTTTTTAGCTAGATGCTGGTAAGTTGTGATATTAGAATTACTAAGATCCACCCAAAGAGGAGGATGGCAAGAAAATGAGAAAGAATAAGGGTAAATAGAATTTGACAACAAAGAACGAATGGGAATCAGATCAACTTATAGTCCTGTATGGTCCTTAGTCTACATGGTCATGAAATGACAAGAAGAAGATCACTAATTGAATAGATTGAGTAGTATTTGCTAGATCAGAAATTTTAGGCCACTGGAGAAGGTCATGTAAAGGATGGACTTAAATCGATGAAGTAAAATGTACCATTTATGGACTCAAAATGATAATACACTGAGTTACGCAAGTTTATCGAAGCTGTATACATCGAGATAAAGTTAGAGGATATTGAGAGCATGATTATGAACTCCATTGGGGAAGTGGGTGGCAAGGAAATACAAGGCCCCACGGTATAGATTAAGCCAACTATGGTGGAAAGTGCAACTCTCTGGGCATCTTTTTTTAAAGATTTAGCTGACAAATGATTAAATGAAGTAAAGTTTTGAAGGGGTTGTCAAAACTGTCATATGAATGAATGATGGGACAGAGGGTGAGAATGGAATACATATTGCACAAGGTGAGAACACAGACATGTTGGTAACTAAGTAAAAGAATGAAGAGAAGGCGCAGGAAGATAAGGCTCTTATCGCTCCCTCAAAGGAAGCTGTTTTTATAGATTTTATTGATGTTCTTTTTTCTAGTCTCTTTAAAGATGATGATGTATTTCTTTTTATGTTTAAGGAAATGAAGGATTAGTTTACTTATTTATGTGATGTGTTTCTTGATGGTAGTGTGTATAACATGCATCATTTCATAAGCATATTTAACACTAATTCTATGCATACCACTGCATTTAACCTTGGCAGACAAGAAAATCCAAAAATCTTTCTCATCAATAGTAATGTCACACCAAAAGAGCAAAGAAAGTTTGAATAACTACTCAAAAAATACTAGAGGGCCTTTAATTGGACATATAAAAATATATCAGGGGTCAATAGGCGAATTAGCCAATATAGTATCGGTACCAAAAAATTATGAGGGGGCAAAGATGTGTTTTGACTATAAGGATTTAAAGAAAAAAACATGTCAAAAGGATGATTTTCCTTTACTACACATTGATATGATGGTTGACAGTGTTGTAACTTGTGTTATGTATTCCTTTATGCATGAGTTCTCTAGGTATGGTCAAATTCTTATGGCAATCACAAAGAAGGGAAAATTTGCTTTTATTATAGAATGGAAACGCACTGTTATAAGGTTATGCCATTTGGATTAAAGAATGTAAGAGCAATATACCATCGAATGACAACAAGCCTATTGCATGACTTAATCCATAAAAAAGTGGAGGTGTATGTAGATGATATAATGTTGAAGTTAGAAACAGGGGAAAGGCACTTTGAAACTTTAGAGAAGTTTTTGAAAAGAGTCGATGAGTATAACTTAAGCTTGAATCCAAAGAAGTATGTGTTCAGGGCCACCTCTGGTAAGCTGTTAGGACATGTTATCAGTGAGAAGGGGATCAAAATGGACTTGGACAAAGTAAAGACAATTTAGGATATGTTCGCACTAAAAATAGAGAAGGAGATTGAAGTTTTATAGGTCGCTTGTAGTATATTAATTGATTTATAGCAAGACTAACTCCCATTTGTAAGATAATCAACCAGTAAAGTGGAATAAGCAGTGTTAGAAAGCCTTTGAGAGGATAAAAGAATATATGACTAACTCGCCTATATTGAAGCCACCAAAGCTTAAAAAGCCACCAATTTTATATTTGACAGTAGAATATAGCTTAGTTGGTGCAAAGTTGGCTAAAATGGAACAAAAAGCAAACATGTAGTGTACTATTTCAGCAAGAAGTTACTCTCCTACGAAGTGAAGTATAACCAAATGGAGAGGACTTACCTAGTGTTGGTTTGGGGGATAAAGAAATTGAGGCATTATTTTCAATTATATTCCGCGGAGGTGGTTTTAAAGGTCGACCTAATTAAATACTTGCATGAAGCCCCCTCCCTCACTGAAAGATTGGCAAAATGATTGATCTTATTGACCGAATTTGATATTAAGTATGTAGACATGAAGGTGATCAAGGATAGGTAGTTTCAGAGTACTTGGCATAACAACCTCTCGAAGAAAGAGAATATGATCTTCCTCACTTCCCAGATAAAGGCTTAAAAGCAACTGATCTTCAAGGGTGGAGAGTATACTTCGAATGAGCTGTAAACAAGAAATGCACAGGTGTGAGAGTAACTTTAATCTCATTAGAATGAGAGCTTTTCCCTATAGCTAAGAAGTTGAACTATAAATAAAGTTACCAATAACATGATAGAGTATGAGGCATGCATATTAAGGTTTGAACTCTTGAAATAAATAAGAGTGAAAACAACAGGGATGTTTAGGAACTCGTTATTGGCCATTGCGCAAGTAACGAATGAATGGGAATTGAAAAAAGACCATTTAGGCCTATATTTAGAACATGTGAAACGATTGGTGCAAAATTTTTAGAGTCACATTTCATCATCTGTTGAGGGAATAAAATGCAATGGTTGATACCTTGACACTTTGGTCTCTATTTGGGATAGGTCAGAGGTGATGCCCATGAAGCTGCTTATCACGCTTTGATCTGAGGTGTCATGTTATTAAGGATACATAAGTAATGTAGGTGTTAGTGGAGAATCGCTCCTGGTATTTTGATATTCATAAGTATTTGAAAAATGGTGAATACCTCAAAGAGATCGAGAAAAAGGATAAAGATGTGATTCGAAGGTTGTCTTCATAGTTTATGGTCTATGATGGTGTAATATACAAAAGGATGACTGATGGAATCCATTTGTAGTGTTTGGCTGGTGATACAGGAGTTTATGGTCCCCTACATGAATGGGAAGATATTGGCGAAGAAAATTATGAGGTTAGGGTATTATTGGACTACTATACAGCATGGCTGGATTCAAAAGGTTTAGAGTTGTCACGAATGTCAGGTTCATGGAAGCCTCAGTCATTTACAAAATCAATTGAGTTGTAGAATTTGACCTCACCTTGGCCATTTGCAGCATGAGGCATTGATGTGATTAGAGAAGTGAAGTCGGCTTCTACAAGGGGCATAAATATATTATAGTGGCAGTGGATTACTTTTCAAAATAGGTAGAGGCTAAAGCCTTTATTAAGTTGGAGGCAAAAAAGAAGACATGATTCATTGAGAAGAACATCATTTATCGCTATAGAGTGTCGCACTTTGTCTCACAGATAATGGCTCCCATTTCCAAATAAAGGTCAATGTCATATTAAGGAAGTATAGTGGTCCACTATAAGTTGTCACCTTACAGACCATAGGCTTACAAAGCAGTGAAAAGCAACAAATAAGAATGTTAAAAACATCCTACCTAAGATGGTCGAGATGCACAAAGACTGGTTTGGAAAATTACCTTTTGTCTTGTGGGGTTATCGAATTATGACAATGACATCATACTCTTTAGTATATGGGATAGAGGCAGTGTTGTCAATTAAGCTGAAAGTGAAGTCCTTATGGGTATTAAATGAGTCTGGCATTCTTAAATACCAGTGGGTAAGGCATAGATTTGAACAATTAACTCTACTAGATGAGAAGAGATTAAAGGCTTTGTATCACATCCAATTTTATCAAGCTAGAATGGCCTGCGCATTTAACAAAAAGGTTAAACCAAATATGATAAGGGTTGGTGATCTACTATTGAAGGCAATGCAACCACAAACTCTCGGGGAAAGTTCATGCCAAATTGGGAAAGTCCCTACATGGTTAAAGAAATATACTCCAGTGGTGCAGTCAAATTAACATATATGGACGAGAATGAATTCACTAAGCTAGTGAACTTAGACTGATTGAAGAAGTATTTCATATGAGGTGTGAGAAAAGTAAGATAGCCCGCTAAGTCGAAAGCTTGAAAGGGTGTCTTAAGCAAAAATTAAGGCGTAAGAAAAGAAAAAAGAGAGAACAAGCTTACTAAGTTGAAAACCCAAAAGGGCGACTTAGGCAATTAGAGCATAAAAATGCGTACAATAAATGAAGTCAAAGTCGAGAGAGTGCGATTGACCACTAAGAGACCATTAACAAAAATAACCTAGAGATGACAAAGAAAACAAAAATGAATGAGGAAAAGACTAGTGAAGCAAAGGCGTTGGGTCAGATAATGGGATGATCAAATGTGCCAATGTTAAAAGTGGAAGTCGTGCATTTAATTAATGTCTAAATATTCATGTCAAGCATAGTATAAAATGGAAATACATTTCCATAATTAAAGTGAATGAGTCATACATGTTGAACTAGAAGTAAACATAAAATAGCTTTTTTTCAAAAGGATCATTGTCTACTACTTGCTATTATGATACTTGTAGATCTAAAAGTCGTGTAACATGCCATGTAGTCTACTTCATCATCAAATTATAGACCCCAACCCATGTAGAAGTCGTAGATATAACAATTGGTCTATGTAGTCTTAATCTTATCTAGGAAGTATTAAGATAAGGAACCCTCTATAAATGAAGGAAGGAACTACACCTCGAACTGAGAAGTGTTGAACTAGCGATGCATATGAGTTGGGTCATAAAATATGCTTCAAGCCAAGGTAAGAAGAATGATGCAATCCTTATAAGTCCTTAAGGTAATACGCGATAGATTTCATCGTGGGCAACTCCAACGGATATCGGTGGTAGTAATGTGAGATATGCACACGACCCATTTGACTATAGTAGTGGCTGGCCTCACTAGACAATGATTCAAATGATGTTGTTGGTAGTAAAGCCTCACATCCATGGTAAGGACAACCAATAATCCTTATCTCTCTTGCAGCCATATCCGAAAAAGAAAAAAGACAAGAAGAAGAAGAAAAGAAAGAAAAAAAAAGAATATGCTCGTTAGGTTAAAAACTCAAAAGGACGACCTAAGTAAAAGTGAGTAGCTTGCTGGATTGAAAACCCACAAGGGCAATCTCGGCAAAAGTTATGGCTAACAAAAAATGAAAGGAGAGAAAAAATAAATAAAAACACAAGAAAAGTTACTGCAAGAGGGATTCTTACCTAAAGCAATAGCGAGCTCCACGTAAAAGAATCATTAATGCCAAGGGCCACTCTATCAAGTCCCACAATGGTTTTGCTTAAGATTGTCGGCACGAGGGTCCTCCCTACATAGCTCCTCTAAGAGTGGCAAGATCTATAGATCAATCTATCCATCATCCCTCCATAATAAATACTCGCCCATCAAAATGGTTGTTGCAATACGAGTCTGAGTTGTTCGAGCACAACCCCTAGAAGGAAAAAAAGTGATGAAAAGGGCCATGAGGATCCTCTCCTTATCCAATGTATACCGGGGTACCTCCTCATACTGTATGTCGAATAGGTCCGCCATCTTTCGAACAAGTGGGTAATCTAGTTGAGGCAGTGCGATCTGGCCTGCAGCTATAGTGCGACAGTCTAAAAATGGTGCCAAATTCCTTTAGTAGTGGTATATCTCCATATCTCTGAAATGAAAAATAGAGATAGTAAGATCCCATAAGTCACAAATTGCCTACAGAAAGTAAGGGTCAAGGCAGACAGAAGAATGGTAGCGAATAGCCGAAAGACCCGTTTATGGTATATTGGACTAGATCTAGGGTGAAAGATACTATAGAAATACTTTTGACATGGTTTGGAGGCTGGAAATAGAGATGGGCAGAGAATATGTGAAGTGGGTATTTATAAAGGAAAAAACATTGACAAGACTGTACAGCCTCTGACTAGTACTATACAACCGTTCAACTAGGTTGTACATACCTCACTTTAGGCTTTACAACCCTCAGTCCTTCGAAAGAATCAAACATCTCCTTTATCCTTTGGGTTTAAATTAACATATGTACTTACTTTGGAAAACACATGTATGTAAAAGATGACAATGCACATTCAAATACATATAATCAGGGATTAAAATCATGTTTCTATTTTAGCAAATCAAAACATTAGAGTTTGATAAAAAAAAAAAAAATGGAGGCAGTTTCACCTCAATTTACCATAGAAAGTCCTAAGCAAGCATCCCAAAAGTGGGGTTTTCCATTCACCTAATAAACTTTACAACTATGCAAAATATCTACCAAATGTGTTGTACTGAAATATAAAAGAGAAATATCCTAATAACTAATAAAGGAAATAGGGTCTCAAGGGCTCAACTATCTCTGCCTCTGAAGGGGTCACTTTGGAATCCTCAGCCTCACCGTCTGTCGCCACATACCCATGCTCCATAGTTGCCTAAGCTAAGGCCCCATTCTCTATCTCTACCTCTACTAGACATTGGTCTTTCTCTCTGATCTCACAATTTAGACACTAGATAGTTTCCTGTAAGAAACATGAAGGTTAGGATGAGTAGGACACAAAACATACAAAACACATATCATAACCAGGCGTACATGTATTATTTTGCTTTCTCTTACTAACCTTCATAGAGTGAGTCTACTGCATTATAGCCTCTTCAAGGCAGCGATCAAATCGACCATAGCATCAATCTGCACATAAGGAATTTGTGAAAAGAAAAGAGAAGCATCCTCATAAGTAAAAATTAAATCATTAGTCAAGTATAATAAGACAAAAAAAAAGTGCTTATATGGGTGGTTTCGGTCGGCTTAACAGACAGACAGGGTGATCTATAGTGACATCATGGATCTAGTCAATAAAGTCATGCAAGACTTCACTAGACTATGAAGGCCAGGCTACCAACCACTAAGGGCTTTACACCTCTCAAAGTTGATTTACTAGCCCATCTGTGGCCTTAAATAATAGCAGCGCTAAATGCCGAAGCATGAGCGACAAACTTCTAAGCAGCCTATGTAGTAGTTCCCTGACTCTCGTGCTGCAGAACAATCCCTCGTTAGGAGTGTGTCAAGGGAATGCCTAAATAGCTACCTCTAATAGAGGAAGACTCTTCGCAAATGCTCCAAGCATCCAAGACCTGCAGGGTGTACTAGCGAAAGATAACTACTTCCTTGGTAAATAACGCAGTGTTGTAGTGAGCTTCACACCCTCAAGGTCCCTTACCCAGAATAGGTTTGTGGATGGGTACTATAGGAAAGGTCACTCATCTAACCCCTCGCGCCAGCGAAAGATGTGCTATTCAAAGTACCACTCTCAAATGAAGGGCCCCACCACTAGACGATGATAGTAAGAGATGGCCTTTGCCTCCGCCACCTCAATAGGCCATATCTCTATGGGACTCCTTTAGTCAAGACGTTGTTGCAATAAAGATGGAAAACCACTGTAAGTATAATCTAAGTAATAAAAGACAAATAATCATAACTCATGTAATCTTTATCTATGTAGGGTGAAGTACTTGGTCCAGAGTAATCATGTTCAGGCAAACGCTCCTGGCAATAATAGAGGACTCTGTATAAGACACGAAACTCCACCGTGAGAAGTGAGGATAGCCACTGTCTATATTATCCTTAGGGTCCAACCCCTTTAACAAGCCTAGCCCAATGATCCATGCTTGTCAACTAAGATGGCATAAGTCTCAAAGTAATCAAACAAAACTTAGACATATAAAATAGAGAGACATTTACAATAAAGACCCTTAATGCCCCACACATGTATCCTGTGCCCAAAGTGCATCGATCGAGGTATTGGTAGAGGTACACCAGTGTCGTCGGTCCCTAATTAAAATGGTATAGTAGACCCAGGTCCTCCAATATCAGCACCAAGCAAAGCTTTACCACGTCAGAAGCGCCAAGAATAACACCCTCGATAGGGCATATAACAGAAAATAATACAGATGTTGGTCAACCACCTCACCAGAGCTGTCGTCAATAACCTAGGGTGCATTGGTCTATACGCTAGACCTCACCATGATCCTAGTCCCCTTGAGCAAAGGAACGTTGCCGAGGACCATCAATAAGTAATGCCTCTGAAGCACCAACTCATGTACACCTGAATTACTAGGTAAAGGACTACCTATAAATCGCAACTAGATCAAGAAGGTGAAGTCCCTAAGCATTATCATCACCTTGCCAATCAAGGGTAGATGGAAAGTGTGAGTCATATCCATCCACCACTCTAACAATGTGTGTGTCATCACCGGATCGACGTTCTACGTCTCATCAGATAGAATCCTCAAGAAGGTCCAAACCCTTGTACTCTCTAGACAGGCCTGAACCCAAGGGTGTAATGTTCGACCCCACTCTTCATTAGGACCCACAACCCCACCTCCCTTCTAGAAGACGACAATCCCCTATAAGAAAAGAAAAGGAATAAAAAGGTGAATGAATAACAAAAGACAACTATTTGTATGTATTTTTTCACATAATTATTGAGGTCAGAGAATGAAAGAATCGAAGAGGTCTAAACTCAAAGGCAAAGAAACAACAAATCTTAATCGTTGGGGTTAATTGTAAGTTTTAAGGGAATTATGAAAATAGTTTGCTAAAAAAAATTAAATTAATCGGTACTCTCGAACAAAGTGTCGAATGATCGATAAGTAGACAGAATGAATGAATAATTTATTTATAATCCCAGATATGTACCCTAATTTTTCATAAGTTATTCTATTAATTAATTTTAATCGTTCCTTGTATAAATCACATAATAAAGTTTGAAGTGAATGCAAATGGAGGCAACAAACCAAACCAATGGATAGGAAATAAATTTCACTAAAAATAAAGGGAGAGTATCCTAGAAATTATTCCTAAATATTTTATAAGCTAACCTAATGTTCATAGGCAAAAAGAAATTCTAACACCTAAAATCTACTATAGTGAGATAGATGAAAATAAAATAAGTTAAGTGAAAAGGGAAAAGAATGTCTATCACTCACAATACGACTCCTATAAAATTATAGTACAGATTGTAGACCATCGGTGTGTCGCTAGCTGGAAAGAAGTCAGGCATAATCGTCTTTACAATTGCGCCCTTCAGTGGGCTCACCCACACCAATCCCTTATGGGATCACAACTGCTCTAGGGCATACATGGTCGTGATGTCCTCATTAGGGAACCCATTTTGGACATCAAACATCCCATCATCGCGATGCTCAACCATGATAATCACCAGAAAAGCTAAGGGAAACTAAGAGCTAAGTCTAAAGTTTTGAGAAAGAAAAGGAAAAAAGAGAAGAAGAATGGTGTAAATGAGACAAGTTGCTTTCAAGGGGTTTATATAGTGGACTAGGGCCATACAACCCTGGCTGGTCTGCACAGACCTTAGGTCTATACAACCATACAAAGGTTGTACAACCTCTTTGGGCTAAGCATGCCCTAAATGGGCCTTACAGGCATAATTTCCTTTTTAACCTATAAGCCCCAATGCCCCTACCCTCTCTTCAAGTATAATTGTACCCAAATTTACCAAGATACTCATAGTCTCTCTTCAAGTCTAATTGCACCTAAGTTTACTAAAATACCCTACTCCCAAAAAGCCCTAGAGCACGGAATTCACCAAAATACCCTTAGCTTGTCTTCTAGTCCAATAACATTGAATTTACTAAAATGCCCTTACTTCCCAAAGAGCCTCATAGCATTAAATTTACTAAAATACCCCTACCTCCCAAAGAACCCCATGATAGCAAAATTATAAAAGTATCCTTAATGCTTCCAAAGTATCTAAAGGATTCTCTAAGCCTTCTTATCTGAGTCAAATAACCAAGATGCCCTTAGATGGAAAACTTGAACCTCATAAATATCTTTAATGAAAATCTCTTCATCTCAGAAGTATTGGGACTCAAGACGCACTTCCTATAACATCTGGGCCTAGGCCCATTACCTAGAGAAAAAATAAACCCCTAAGATAGCTAAACGGTCTGCAATGATATGGATTTAGTTTTACAAATGTTGGAAGGGCTTAGATGGCATAAGAACCACTTAGGGGGGGGTCCTTGAGCTAAAATCATAAATGAAAAAGATTGAAGCACCCACAAAGAAATGCAAGAGCACCAATGACTGTAAATGGCTAATTATTCAATGCTAAAGATCTGGTACATGCTTAAGAGTTGTTAGAACCACTTTAGTACCTACTAGAAAGCTGCTGAAGAATTGTTAAAACACTTGGTTCATGTTAGACAGCTATCAAAACCATTTCAATACATACTAGAAAGCTGATAAAAAGCTATCAAAACATTTGGTTCCTGCTAGAGAGCTGTCAGAACCACTTCAGTACTTGCTTGAGAGCTAGTGAAGAGCTATTAAAACACCTAGTACCCGCTAGAGAGCTAACAAAACCACTTTAGTACCTACTCAATAAGCTATTAAAGACTAGTATCATTGGTTATCCTTGCTAATGTTTACATTCTTTATTTTGCTTTATTAATGCTTGTTCAAATAGTCATTTCTCAAACGTTATTTTCCAAGCCCTATAAAGCAAGGGGCAAACTATAAGCATCAAATTTTGAACCTCTAGATAGAAATCTGATGATGAAACTCATAAAACCTATCCCCAAAATACAAAGAGAACTACCAAAGAAAGAGATAAAAGTCTTAAAAAACCTTAGAGAAGCCTAAAACTAAGCTTAAGACTAAAAGGCTAGCACCAAGCCTAAGACCAATAGCCTAGGTTGCTAGCTTAGCCCACTAGGGCTATACAACCCATACAGAGTGTTATACTACATAATCTAAGGGTTGTATAGCCCATTACTAAGGTTGCATAACACCTATTATGAATCATGGCCACTGTAAACTTTTGGAACTTGTCACCCATAAATCTTAGGGTTGTACAGCCCTGAAATATGGATGTACAACCTATGCTTAGCTATATAACATATGTGCAAACCCTAATTCCAAAAGATTCATCTCTCTCTTTGTGATTGGATATGTTCATGGTGTAACTGAAACCTTTTTTTGCTTTGTTTATTGACCCATTATCTATAAATACCCCCTTATTTGAAGAGGGAGGGAGAGGCTTAGAAAATCCTAAGGTTATTCTACTAAAATCACTTCTCAAAGCATACTTAACATAGAAACGTTAAACCCTAAGCCACTCCACTTACTCCCAAGGTAGAACTAGACTTAATCTCTTCATTTTTGTGCATTTTCTAAGCATTTTAGAGGATATTGACTACATAGTGAGCCTCTGAAGGCATTAAAACATTGAAGAAAGCATCCAAAATTCCCCTACACCCTCTTCTTCTTTACCTTTCTTTTTCTTTATCTTTTCAAAAACCTAAAATTTAAGGGTTGTACATCCTTATTATAGGTTGCATAGCCCACCATGTTGGGCCCTATTCGTAGGTTGTACAGCCTTGGTTTCCTGGGCACAATCCTGCAAAACCCTTCATTTTTTCATTCATGTTTATTTTATCAAGGCAGTCTTTTATTTTCTTTTTATCACTCCAATGGTGAAACAAGGTAATGCTAGGTAGCCAAGGACCACTATCCATTTAAAATTAGAGTTTTGATGGATTGTGAAATGGTTTTTCTCTTATAATTCATTCAATCTTAATGTTTATGTTCTTTTATGTTGGTTTAATGATGATTTTGATTTTATTTTAATCACTTTAAGGTAGTGACCGAGTGAGGAACTTGTGGCTCGTAGGATCTTGAGAGCTTTTCTTATGTTTGTATTTATAGTTAAAGTATGTGAATAATGTTTTGGCCTTCAATGGTTCTTATTCTTATGTTATATGTTAACTTTACATGGTTAGTAGCACATATGGACGTCATGCTCTTTTAAAGCTACACAGAAAGAGGATTCATGAATCCTAGGACCCCCTGTTGTGATGTCTTTTACCTTAGGCCATTCAACATTATCCAAATTCTTGAATGTTCATGATTCAAGCATTTATGTTCTATTTTGTATACTAGTTTGTGATGTTGGGGTGTATTACCATGGACATTAGATATATGTTTAGGGACCTTGACTCTGGAGATGTGGTAAGATTATTACTAGGGACTTTATTTGCTTTTGCTTTAGTTTCTTTTATTTTCTTTTCATTATTTGATTACTAACTTCTTCTCTTTCATTAGGTGTAATTATCCTTACTAGTGTTAGACCATGAATGTGGTCTTGTTCATCATCCTATGTGTTTATGGATGATTGTGGTGTGGATAAATGTATGGATGAATACATGATAATCCCTATGCCATATCACATGCTCGCAGTCCCTCTTGAATTATGTTATGTGTAGATGATGGAGTGCATGATTCCCCCCTTACCATGATGCATAACCCTTTCCCCTTTGAAGTTGGTGACTTGATTTGTTTAAGTGAATCGTGCTTAGATGTATGTTTAGGGGCATTAATTGGATTAATCAATAACTTGATTAAAATATTAGAAGCGAACCAAAGATGATCTAAGGCCATATCCTAATATTCGAGCAGTTTAGGGGTGCTTAACCCTTTCCTCAAGTCTTACCCAATTTTCAAATCCAATCTTTGATGGAGAAAAGATGAAATGAGCCTTTTAATTGATTTAGATTAGGTTCATATTTTGCCTTCTCCAAATTCTTGTCCTAACCAAAGTCAGGTGGTGCCTCCACATTTTTTAAGGATGTTACTAATGTATTGTCCCACAATTGGTCCCCCGATAACCTTTACTTTGAACTATAGGTTTGAAATTGCATAAGGCCTAAAAGGATCCCCCGCTAATCCAAGTGCATGCCATATCTTGGGGTTATTATGATAGTTCTTTATTTAGTATTTTTAAGGTTAGTTTTATTGTAAATTGAGTATAATTTGAAAAAAAAAAATACTAGATGATGTCTCACTTTTGGCTTGTATTTCATGGTTTTATAGGAAATTATGGAAATTAGGGTTGATTAATGACTTATGAGAGTTTTTTTAGTGCAATTATACAATTTCAAAAGTTCGAGGACCAAACAGAAATTTGATAGATTAGGACCAATTTGATATTTTCCAAATAGAATTTTAGTCCTATCCTAATTCAGTTGGGAAAGAATCTGTGCAGTATTTGGGAAACTCAACGGGTCCTATCCTAAAGGAGGATTTGTTACTTTTTTTTCTAAATGATGGAGGAGGATATTTTTTTTCCTATTTTTGAGGGGGAGTAGGGGAGTATTAATAGGAGGAGGAGAATTCCAAGAGGGAGAGAAGTTTTTGTTTTGTTTATTTTTTTCTAGAGAAGAAACTATCCAAAAGAGGAGAATTATTGGTCATCCATCAAGTTTAAAAAGAATTGGAGGCTACAAAGGTTTTATTATGAAAACTTTTCTATTTTATTTTCTCTTTGTGTTGATGTTGGCTAATAATTCCATTATGAACTAAATTAGTTAGGCACTTGGGTATGATGAACCTTATGATGAGTTTAGAATTGTGACTTTCTTTGGATAATACAATCTTTTCATTATTTATGGAATTCAATTGTGTTTGTTTTATCTCCTTAAATTGATATGTCCGGAATACTGATTCTTTCTTTACAATTCTTTAAACTTAGATTGAAAAATCAAGTTATTGAATAGGTTTAGCATAATTGAAAGGAGTTGCATGTAACACTAGAGATAGGATAACATAAATTCTCTGAATTAGGGTCAAACCTAATAGTGAAATTCAAAGGAACTATAATGCGATTTTATGGGCTTTAATTAGGAAGAGATTATAATTAATCAACCTATGATTAGATGTTAATTATCTTGAGAAGGATTTTAACATACTAAAGAGATTTACATTGTTCCATAAATATTGAATTAGATTTTATTATTAGAAAATTAATTTTTTAATAAGTTTTAGAGGGATTCAATCCTTGAATGCTATTTATCATATCGGTCACCTTTTTTTCAACTCACTAGTTCATATTTTCATTATTCTAGTTTTTTGAATTAATTTATTTTAGTTTTTAATTAGTAATTAACTCACTTAAATTTACTGGTTATATAATAAAGAAAGAGCTAATACTAGTACTTTCAATCCTCGAGGGATTGACACTCGATACTCCTATGCTATACTATACTCGATAGGTGAACTTGTCTATTTGATATGTTGGTGTTGAGTATCTAGTTTTTGGCGCCGCTGCCAAGGGCTAAAAAATTAGGAACACTTTATAACTATTAATTTGGCCAATTTTTCTTTTTCGTAATTTTTATCTCATTTTACCCTTCTTGTATTGTTTGATAATTTCGTCTCATTTTGTTGTATTATTTGATAATTTAATTGGGGTGTTTTGTTTTTATAGGAATTAAAAAAAAAAAAGGTCTAAAAGGTGTGTGATTTCTGCCGCATGCACAAAGGGATTTTCAAAATCCCTTTTGTGTCAGTGTATGTGTAGTCCAAGACGCACATGCGTGTGGTTAGAACCTCATATGTGTGCAGTTAGAATCGCACACGAGCTGCTTTCCAATAGCAACCCTTGTCCAACAATTGTGTGGTTAATCGCATTGATGTGCATTGATGCGCACAAGAAAAAAGTAAAAAATAAATAAATATTACAAAAAAAAAAACACAACCCTTAAAACCCCACCCCATACAGACACCCACTGACACTCGACTATCAAAATTGCTACAAACTCAAAACCCGACTCGACGTCATACCTCTCCTCCACCCTCATCCATTCCCGACTTAGTACCCAACCTTCCACCCAGTCGCCCATTCTGGTCGACACCTTCCGCCGTCTCCACCACCTGCACCTTGAGATTCTAAAGAAGTTTTATAATTCCTTTGTTCTTTGTTCTTTTTGTTTTTCCTCTTCTTTAGCATGCTATTTGTTGGTTTTGTCGTGCTGAACTCCATATTAAGGAGAATGTGTCTTAAGTGTGGGAGAGAATTTATATTGTTTGATAATTTTGTTATTTTTTTTTAATTCTTCATATATATATATATATATATATATATATATATATATATATATATATATATATATTGATGTTTTGTTTGTTTCATTATGTGAATGACTCATTATTTGCTTAGTAGTTCTTTCATTTTCATCTTAACTTGGTAAAAAATATTTAGTTATGCCTTGGATTCATTTTCTTAATTTGCAAATCTTGTTTTCTACAATGGATATTTAATTATCACTATTTTTCAAGAAAATCTCAAGGTTTGGAAGTTTACAAATTCTTAAAAAAGAAATTCATTTTTTTTACACTATAAAGAAAGGTTTGAGCCTCTTTTCCTTGTAATGTACTTAATTTTGTGAATTCTTTATTGAGTGAGTCCTCAAATAATGTTAGAGTCTCTAGAACTTGATTTGTTTTCGTTTTGAGACCACATTATCGAATAAAAGTATAAAAATGAGTAAGGCAATTTAGGATTAGCCATTTGTTCTTTTTTTCCTTTCTTCATCCAGCCTTTTATCCATTTAGTGAGCCCCATTGAGCCTACAAAAATCCTATTTTCTTTATTATAATCCCATATTTAGCTAGCCAATAAAGCCTAGTCCCTTAAAATATGAAATTGATCATGTTTGCTTTGGGATGGGATTTGGTTTCTACAATTACAAGAGATTGTTTCATGAAATTAATGAGAAGTCTTCAGTGTGGGGTTAAGTGTTTTATTCTTTAGGGTGGGAATGAGAAAATATTATTTGACTAATTGCTTGATTTTTGAATTATTACCTTGTGTGATTTTATAATAACTCTTATTTCTTCCTCTCAAAATATAAAAAGTCAAAAAAGAAATTAAAAAAAAAAAGGAGAAGTTCAAAGAAATAAAAGAGGAATATCAAGGCAGTTCAATTCTATTTTGCAAAAGATATCAAGTAAGGGACTAGAATTTCTATTGTTTTTAAGGTCCATGAAAGTGAGATTATGTTTTGGGCGTGAAATTTGTTCTTTATTAAGAAATCATGTGAGTTTCATTTGAAAGAGTATTTAGTAAGCATGATCAATTATTTTGTAGTCCGCTAGCCTAAAAACACCTACCCTCTACCAAGGCCTTGTTACAACCAAAAGAAAGGCCTTTTGATTTATGCTTGTATTTGAATTTAAGTGGATGAGATGTGATTTATTTTCAAGATTGTGGTGGACTTTTAGACTATTTGTTAAATGAACCTTTAAACACTTGGAATGAGGGGTATGTTGTGTGAAACTTGATAAATGAATTTTTTTTTTGTTGGATTTGTGGCTGGATAATCTTTGATGCTTTTGATTTAGGGATAGTTATGATTAAATAAGTATACTAGAATATAATTTTTGTAAGTTTGAGAATTGATGAATTTTTCACATAGCTCGATTAATTCGATTTGTTATGATATCGATAAGGGGATGAAATGTGTTTATGAGTCAATTGTGTTAGTCTTTATGTCTTTTGTGCCTAGTGTTTTTCTTATTTTGTTTTGACTCTTTTGTTCGCGTCTTTCTCCATTAGCTTAGTATTTTTTTTTACTTGGGGACAAGTAAAATGCAAAATGTTGGGAAATTTCATAGTTCTTTATTTTTTAGTGTTTTTAGGGTTAGTTTTATTGTTAATTGAGCCTAATTTGGAAGAAATATCATATGATATCTCGCTTTTGGCTTATATTCTGTGGTTTTATAGGAAATTCTGGAAATTGGAGCTGATTAATGAATTATGAGAGTTTTTTGGGTGAAATTATAAAGTTTCAGAAATTTAGAAACCAAACAAAAATTTGACAGATCGGGACCGATTTTGATAGTTTTCAGATAGAATTTTAGTCCTACCCTAATTCAGTTGGGAAAGAATCAGTGCAACATTTGGGAAGCTCACTAGGTCCTATCCTAAAGAAGGATTTATTATTTTTTCCTAAATGGTGGGGAGGATATTTTTTCCTATTTTTGAGGGGGAGTAGGGGGAGTATTAATAGGAGGAGGAGAATTCCAAGAGGGGGAGAAGTTTTTGTTTTGTTTATTTTTTTTTAGAGAAAAAATTGTCTAAAAGAGGAGAATCATTGGTCATCCATCAAGATTGAAGAGAATTAGAGGCTACAAGGGTTTTACCATGAAAACTTTTCTATTTTATTTTAGCTTTATGTTGATGTTGGCTAGTAATTCCATTATGAACTAAATTAGTTAGACTCTTGGGTATGATGAACCCTAAGATGAGTTTAAAATTGTGATTTTCTTTAGATAATTCAATCTTTTCATTATTTTATGGAATTCAATTATGTTTGCTCTTTATCTCCTTAAATTGATATGTCCGAAATATTGATTCTTGCTTTACAATTCTTTAAATTAGATTAAAAAATCAACTTATTGAATAGGTTTAGCACAATTGAAAGAAGTTTCATGTAACCTTAGAGATAGGATAACATAAATCCTCCGGATTATGGTCAAACCTAATAGTAAAATTCAAAGGAACTATAATGTGATTTAAGGGTTTTAATTAGGAAGAGATTCTAGGATTAGATGTTAATTATCTTGAGAAGGATTTTACATACTAAAGGGATTTCCATGGTTTCATAAATATTAAATTAGATTGTATTGTTGAAAATTTAATTTCTTAATAAGTCTTAGGGGGATTCAATCCTTGAGCGTTATTTATCATATCGATCACTTTTTCCACTCACCAATTCATATTTTAATTATTCTAGTTTTTTGAATTAATTTATTTTAATTTTTAATTAGTTAATTGATTTACTTAAATTTACTGATTATATAATAGAGAAAGAGCTAATACTAGTACTTCTAGTTCTCAAAGGATCGACACTCAATACTCTTATGTTATACTATACTCGATAGGTGCACTTGCCTGTTCGATATATAGGTTTTGGCCTCGGATTGTATCATATTACTAATGTAAAGACCTTCATCCTCTCGATCCCCCATTGATAGATAAAAGGATGGAGTCGCAAGCAAGATTTCACTTGTTCGAGGGAAAACCAAGCCAAGCACTCACACATGGCTATCAAGTGTTCTTGATTGGTGGATCTCCTTTTCCCATCTAATTAGAATTCAAGGATTGGGATAAATATCTACCTTTTTCTCAGTTTTAAGTATGGAAAGGAATTCTACTATCAAGTTTTCATAGGTTTCTATCATGACCCACCTTCAAGCCATGTCGATGCTAGGTGCTTAAGAGACTTAATATCTCCCAAACATCTAGCAAGCCTACTAGTCTATAATCATTTCATAAAATCATTCATATTAAATACAAAAGTAATTTGTAAATGGGAAGGATTATTCTTAAGGTTTGTTTCCATTTCATATATGTGAACATCATATTTATAGTATTTACATAAATTTTATAACTTATTGTATATCATTAAACAAGGCATAAAATATCGATATTAGTCTGCTAGTTAGTGTGGTTATTAGAAATTTATACAAGTCCATAATTCTTAATACAATAGGGTTCACAATATATACATATATACATAATCAAACAAAACTCAGAACATGGTGAGATCTTAGCCCTCCATGTTTGAAGCGTCTTACATAGAACTTGTAATAGTCAACCAGCTGGGGTAAGCCCTTCATACTTTGTGAATAGATAAGTCTATACTCCCTCAAGGTAAAACATCATACATCAAATATTATACATATATATGTAAGCAATATAAGTAACTAAAATCTTTCATTCATATGATCACATATCATATAAGTAATTAAGGCAACCTAAGTTCGTACATAAACCTTACTTAAGGCATTGTGGAAGACTTTTTTTCCTTCCCACAAGCCAATCCTTACTCTGAAAGAGTTTCTTCATCTGTTGGCTTAAGATTTCATCTCTCGCGAAAGAGTTGTCTCACTAACCGTATCATTCTCTTACACAGGAAAGTTTCCTCCCTAGCCTTGTCATGCATGCATTCATTTCATTTAACATTATCAACATATCACATCACCAATCTAAACATAACTAGCCACATATCAATGAAATCCCTACATCATCCTTAGGATTACCAACACACATAAGCAATATCATTACTTTTACATATCATCATCATAATCAATGCATGTGGTATTAAACACATATCTTAAGTCATTTATAAACATAGAAATTCATATTTAAATCTTTATATAAATATGTACTTAATCATAGTCATAACTTGTACATTAGACATTGATTACATTGAAATATAGTTTGCATGATGCATGATCGTTAAGCTTTGAAAACATAAGGTTAGAGGTGTAGAAATATCTACTCGTCTTAAGCTATATCTCTTTTCTAAAATGCACAAATTCTACTTGCCTTGATCAATATCATAATTTCTAATAACACCTAGCAATTACACACATATAACAATCAAACTAAGTTCATTTATAAAAGAAATAACTTTTCTTTCATTAACATATCAATGTTCATCCCTACCCCAAATAGGTGAAGAAAACTCCTTTCCATCATGTATACATTACTAATCATAAGTCTAGAGTATCAAACAAAGTCAAAGAAACTCATTTAATATCAATCTTTCTTACAAAATCAAGCTAGTTATGTAAGAACACTTAAAGGTTTATTAAGACATCAACTTTGCTTATAGTGTAACTTAGTTCCTAAATATGAATATTAGAATATCGATAATCATACAATAAACCATAAAACATGAAGAACTAAAAGGAACAACCCATACTCTTCAAGTACATCTAAAACTCCTTTTGAAGACAACATCACCTTTCATGCATACTAATACCAAACTTTATCTCTTTCATCACCACTAAGCTCAAAAACACCATAAAAACACTTACTAAAGCATAGAATAAATATACAAAAAAAAAATATGATAGATTATAACTTACATGAAATAGGTAGAAGAAATCACCAAGTGGCTTGAAATATGGAAGAAGATGGATGAGCAAATTTGATTCTCCTAACTTGATTTGGTGGCCATGGATAGAGGAAACATTTTAGAAGGGTTTGGATGAGTTTTGGACTAATAAAAATTGAATAAATTTGATGTTTAGTTATGGAAATAAAAGGAATAAGGTATCAGGCAATTAAGAGGGCGCAAAATGATCATTTTAAATGTGCTAACTTCTTTAACGAGATAAAACATTTTTTGCTACCAATCAATATTTGATTGCTAAAAGTTTTTCTTATTTTTCAAGCATGTTATGCTTTAATATTCTACCTTATGTTTAATAATTAATTCTTAATAAAAATAGGTTGCCAACAATGCTTTCTAAAGTCCACCAAAGTGTATCTTTCGAAGCATATAACTTAAAAAAATAATTTTTAGTTTTTTAGAATCCTAAAAGTGAACAAGCCCATTCAAGATTGAAACTACCATTCAATGGATGGAATGGGAATTTAAATAAGTTGTTCACTATGAAATCTCACGTATTAAATGAAAGGTTTGGAAGGCCTCTTTGAATGAGGCCATCCAGGATATAAGTCGAGCCATTCATAGAGTAAGTTTTGGACTTTCTTTTCACACATACTCTTTTTAAAAGTATGCAAACTTGAAATGCTATAGTACTTACTTCTAAGCCTCTTAATTATGAAGAATTAAGACCTTGAATTGGAGAATTTTCTTGTTTAAGTTCATCATAAACTCAACTTTGGACCAAATCCATTTGAATTTGATGTATTCTAAATTTATTTTAATATCTCTTAAAAAAATCAAATTTTCATATATGCAATAATCAACAACAAACACATACATAACCAGATACAAAGATTTCAAGAATAAAGTATACTATTAGACCACAATTGATACAAACGTGGATAACTTATCTCAAACCCGTATGCAATGTTGTTACCTTTGCCCAAGGAATGTTTAAGGATCAAGCAAAGAACTTTAATTCTCAACTAGACCTCTAGATAACTTGTATCTAGCAACTTAACTTATAAAGAATTAAAGAGTATTTACTACCAAACCTAAAAAGACCTAAGTCAATTTTAAGTTTTGAATTAAACAAGTTTACAAAGTTACTTAAACGCTCACTTAAATAACCCCACCAAGTTCTTTTAAGAACCAAATAGAAGAATAATTTCTCATAAGAAATCAAATTCTATTGATTAAAATTACATGCCAAATACATGATTTGGATAGCCTATTTATATGCATTACAGTGCTTCCTAACTAGGAATAAAAAATGCAAATCCTATTCTAGAAATAAGAAATAAAAAAGAAAAAGAAGGAAAGATACCATATGCCTATTTGGCTAAGCATGTATCCAAACTTCCTAAATATTATCTCATATTACAATTCAAGAAACAAAAGAAAACCTTTTTTAAAGAGGAAGTAAAGTTCAACTAAGAAAGGAAGGGAATAATATTCTTGAGATATTGCATATCTTAGAAGATATTTAACCTAATTTTGTTGATCTCTTTTACCATATGTGACGCTTCCCCTCTTTAGGAATATTGTTCTTCCACTAAAAGAACTTCAAATTTTCTTTGCATATTCTAAAACTTTTTTGGAACCTTTTAGAATCTTCTAGAATATTTTTTGTGTAATTTTTTCTTTTTGTGGAGTTGAACTTGTTGATTCATTTTAAGGATTCACATATGAAATGAAAATAAAAGAATAATTATTTTGCCCTTATGAAGAAGATTATCCAAATATGGCAGGATTTGCAATTTTTGTGATGTCTTCCTTCTTTCGAATAAGATCTCTGTGATAGTTCCCTTCACTCTTTGTAGCTTTAAACTTGCCTCTAATTTCGTTTCACATCAACGATGGAGTGGGATTATATTAAGACTGTGAGGGTTGCCATAAGTGTCAAATTCATAAAAACTTTAGTCATTTGTGACCTATAGAATTGTAGACTTTGACTTCACTATAGTCATTTGTAGCATGGGGCGTTGATGTTATTAGAGAGGTGAAGCTAACACCTATTAAGGCTCACAAGTACATCATAATGGCAATTGACTACTTCTCAAAATGGGCAGAGGTTGAGCCCTTTAGGATATAAGGGGCAAAATAGATAGCCATATTCATAGAGAGGAATCTTATCTGTCATTATAGAATGTCATACCATATTGTGATGAATATGATGGTGTTCATTTCCAAGCTATGGCTTAGACAGTTTTAAAAAAATACAAAGTAGTCCACCATAAGTTTACAGGTCATAAGCAAATGGAGCTATAGAGGCAACCAATAAGAATATTAAGAATATCTTGAAAAAAATGGTAGAGACATATAAGGATTGATCAGGAAAGTTACCTTTTGCATTATAGGGGGTATCGCACCACTGCTAAAACATCCACAAGAATGTCACCTTACTCCTTAGTATACGAGATGGAAGTGGTGTTACCAATAAAAGTGGAGATAAAATCCTTTCAGGTTTTTCTTGAAACAAAAATTTTAGAGTATCAATGGACAAAGAGTAGGTACGATTAACTAGTGTTCAAGTTTAAAAAGATTTTCTCATCCTTCATTTTCTGTTGTAGGTTTGCATTTTATAAAGAGTAGAGGTGTGATTGGTGAGTGAGTTTCTTTCAACACTATTTATACAAATTGTGAAGATTGCAATTTTTTAAGTTAGGTTTTAATTATAAAAATTTAATTATGAAAATATAACTCCAATCTTAAATAAATTGGGAAAGACTTGAGATTGTACTTATAAACTATATTAATAATAGTTTGAATAATATCCAGTAAATTACTTAAGGATCAGTTTGACTAATATAGGATAAATTTATTTATTAGGTCTAATAGGTAGAATTAGGCTTATAAAAGTTTGAGTTAGACTCGATAAACAATTTGAGGCTTACGTGGAAACTTGAATAGAAAACATAGATGAATTATCATCAAACTTCTATGAATCATGGTGTCCATTTCATTATCTCTCTACTCCCTTCTCATGTGTGTGTGTTTAAGTTTTAATTTCACTAAAAAAATTATCATCGTAATATTTACCTTTTCAGAGTGCCTATCAAGACCAACAAGATTTAAAATTAACAAGTTATAGATTAAAAAAAATTTTATTTATTATAAATATTTCTAAACTCATTCCAAAACTAATACAAAATTATTAGTAATAAAATTTCATATAATACATCTAAATAACATTATACATGCCAGTAAATACTCATCAGCTTAAAGTTGTTGGAAAGAGGGGCCGTCAAATCATTAAAGTATACTTATTGTGCAATCTTCATTAATTTAATGAATACTTAATGATTTTAAAAAACTTAACTTACAATTAAATTTATTAATCTACTCAAAATTTTTAATTTATAAGGTATTGTGACAATTATATTTGAGAGAAATAAGCTTTGTAATGATATAACAGCCACATAAGTAAAATAAAGCCACATAAGTAAAATAAACCTATTTTTCTATGTATCTACCATATAAACATAAAACTCAAGAATTTTCACAATACAAAAACATTGTATTATAACTCAACTTAAAAGATGTTTTTAGTATTTTGTCCTCGTTTCTATGAGCTTAGGCAAGGACAATATCTTATTGAAATTAAAAGAGAACAAATGATGGAAATTAAATATGAAAATTTTTATTTACCAAACAGATTGTGATTAAGAAATTATTGGTTTTTTTATTATTTGTCAATTTAATAGAAAATTATTATTGTGATATTACTAAGAAAATTTTAGAAGAAAAGGAAATATTTTTGTGAGAATATTAAATTTAAGATAAAATGAATTATTAGTTAAAATACAAATTTTATTTAATAATTGCTAAACATAAAAGTTGAAAAAAATTTAATAGATTCAAATAGTATATAAACAATATTAGATTAATAGGAATAATATAGACTCACATGGTAAAAAAAAAGCTAGTTTATAATTAAAATTATAAAATCTAAAAATGTAAATTTAATTGACACAGAGTTGTTGCGCTTTAAAACACTAAAATAAACATTAACAAGCTTTAGAACCCACCAATATAATATATATATATAGCTAAAACATAAAGAAAGTTCATTTTATTTGTTTGATACATCATCTGTTCACATTGATAATTAGCAAACCCTTTTTATTTTTTATTTTTTAGAATTTTTACTTTATTATATAATATGGCATGTAACATTAAAATAGTTATCAATATTTAATATTTAATATTGATTATTAAATCAACTATGATAATTTAATTAATATTTAGAATTAAATAAGTTGAATAGTTAGTTCTACTTTATATATAATAAATAATACAGAAAAATGTTTAAGTAAATTTTTTTGACATCATTTATTTAAAAAAAGATTCTACAAATACTATTTTAATTTTAAAATAGTCTTACTTATATAAAATTAATATTCATAGTTTTGAAATAATAAAAGAGTTAAACGTATTCATAAAATTAATATTTTAACTTTAATTCTGTAAAATTTAAAAAATTCGATAGACATTGTTTTTCTATATATATATATATATATATATATATATATATATATATATATATATATAAAGTTCATTCTTTTCATTTGACATGTCATCTATTCATATTAATAATTATTATATTTTTAAATTTTTTAGAATTTTAAATTTTTATTTAATATTAATGACATCTAAGATTAAAATAATTATAAAATATTTAATATCTTCCAATCATTATCAAATTAACTATGTCAATTTAATTAACTTTTAAAATCAAATAAGTCGAATTGTCAGTTTTAATTTATATATAATATATAATATAGAAAAAGTATTTAGGTAAAATTTTTTGACATTACTCATTTTAAAAAAGATTCTGTAAATGTTATTTTTATTGTCAAATAAATTTTATTTTCATGAAAGTAATATTCATAATTTTATAACAATAAAAGAATTGGATAAATTCATAAAATTAATATTTTAATTCTAATTCTATAAATACCAAAATAATTTTATAAATAATTTTTATTTTAATATATATTATAAAAAATGCTTGAAATTGACTCAAGTTTATGTTTTCATATTCTGTCATTATCGTAGACAAAATTTATATGTAAATTGATTATTTGTTGATCGATAATGGAATGGAAGAGTGGTTTGAATCAGTTTGCTATGTTTCTATATAAATAAACTTGAGAGGCAATTGCACCCAAATAGAAATTTTAGGCAAAACAATCGATATGGAAGACTAGGTTAAACATCCCAATTTCATGGACATTACAGAAAACAGAATTTAACTAGCCACGAATTTAACCATTACACAATATAATTATGATCATAGATTTTAGATAAATTTAATAATTAATTAATTAATTAATAATAACTAAAATTTATTATTTATAATATATTATTATTATATAGAAATTATTTAATTAAATTTTTATATGAAAATTTTAATCATTTATTTATTAAATTATTAATTTAATAAATATTATATTTTTATCTCAATTAAATAACTAATTGACAAAAGACAGTTACTTATCTGAATATAAAAGACAAATTATCTAAAAAAAATTTAAACTTTTCATTTTTGAACTAACTAATCTTATTCTTTTATTTTAACTATATGATCTTATAATTTAATTATACGTGTGTCCTATGAAAGGATTAAAGTTGCTTCGGAGCTGGCGTGGTACTCCTAACCTCCATCGCATCGCCGCGTGAAGTGCTAACGTGGTACAAATATGGGCTGAGGGATTAAAGAAAACGATGTCGTTTTTTGAATAAGAGAGGGGGGAAAGGGTTAAAAAGGGCATCCCTCATTCCTGTTCTTATTGTTCGAAAGCTTTTTTTAAAAACTTCAAAAATAGCCAAAAGATTGCTTTGATTTAAAGGTTGGGAACAACGAATTAGATGCAACGTGCCAGGTTCATTGACCTCGATTACCTCCATTGGAATGAACTGCTCGTGCGGCCAACCAGCTAAAATGCAAACTTCTTGGACTAATAGAAATCCAGGTAGACGATTTTGGAGATGTTTTCACCAAGGAGTGAGTAGTTATAATATCTTCAAAATTTCAATGTTTTAATTTTTCATGTCCATATTTTTTGTACAACTTTGTCGAATGATTGAATTTTTATTTTTTATTTTGTAAGAATTCAGGCAATTTCTTTCAACGGCATGAAGATCCAGGTTCGTATTATATACTGTCTTCTTGTTGAATAAACTGAAGAGAGAGGTTCGAGACTTGAAAGCTAAAATGGATAAGTGCAGATTCATGGAGGCAGAGAGGAACACTCGCATTTGGAAATTTGTCTTCATGATATGTCTAGGATATGCAATGTATAAGACATTTAGTAACTGAAAATGTTATTGTCTTGTTGTGGTTAGAAGTACACGACATGTGCTTGTGGTATGTAAAATTATATATTGATATTGATTATAGGTTTAGATGTGTGCACGTATACATAGAAAGAGAGAGAGAGAGAGAAAGAGAGAGGCAACTGGAGAACGTTAAAAGCACAGGCATGTCATTTCATAAAACAAGAGAAGCAACAAGACTTGTAATTACAAAGTTGTTGGTATTAACCTAAACAGCTCCAGAAATGATCGCCAAAAATTGCATTTTCAACACAACACTACATAATCATTCATTATCCCCAGTTGGGGATTGATACTCGTCAGAAGATTGATCGTCATCAGGTGATGTTCTCTTGGCTCTGTCCTTCCTTTCCTGCCACCTCGCCCATAGCCACTTCAAAATTATGAACCCACCAAGCGCATAAACCTGAAAGTCATTACTGATTCATTGGAAAAGACTCAGACTATAAAATTAAGAACCCCAAATAAAAGATCATGACATGACATGATATATAGTCTGAGTTCACTCTTGAGGTGAATATAGTTTGGCATTGCCAACTCAACTGAGAGAAATGTCCCACAGAGCCAAAAATTCACAACAAAAAAAAAAAAAAAAAAAAAAAAAGAAATTGGAATTTCTAAGTTAAACCATTAAAAGAGGAACTGCTACACCAGCTTAGAGAGAAAAATAATATTAATTGGAACACCTTAGATCAAGGACTAAAGACAAATAAAAGCAAA
>CATIWR010153263.1:0-87427 GCA_949677035.1 Omphalea diandra
ATAGAAATAATTTAAAATAAATTAAAATTTTATGGACTCTTACAAAATATTTTTTTTATATATTTTTGAGATTATTATATATATATATATATATATATATATATATATATATATATATATATATGTACATAGAATTAAGACACTATAAGAAATTTTACTTATTATGATAAAAATATTTGTGATGAAATTAATATTGTCACAATTTGTGATTTTATTGTGATAAAATTAAAATCAACTATAATTCTCATGAAAATTAGTTAACTTGTGACAAAATAAGACTTTGACAAATATTTTCGTCATAATAAACAAATGTAAAAAAATATAATGATAAAAAAATTTTCATTATAATAATTTATTATAAAATTATGGTGTCAAGTTTTTAGCGCTATAAATAATAAGAAATAAATTTTATCACAATAATTATTTCGTAGTTATTTTGTCATAATAAAGGTGATCCATATGCAGGCTTCTGTTTTATCAAATGCTTTTTTATTTTTAGGCATTTGACTGTGATTATATGAAAATTGGTATCAAACCAATCCCAAAGCAAAATTCATACTGACAATGTAAAGTACAAGTGCATAATAAAAAGAAATAGGACCTCTTTTCCTCTATTCTTAATTTCTCTCTAGTTCACGAGTCAAAATGAAGAAAAACATTTTTTTAGTACATCAAAATATTTAAAATATAAAGTAATTAAAATTTAACATTTAAAATTCTTGTGCAATATTTAAGGCTCTAATTGAAATAAATCATTCAAAAAAAGAAAAAATTTAATCTTAATAATAGAATTTATTTATCTTAGGAATAGAATTTGTATTATAATAAATATTAAATTAATAAAATCATTAATTAAATTTTCAATATTCTCATTAAATTATTTTTAACATAAAAATTAAAATTTATTTTGTAGTTTAAAACAATTTAAATTTTAATTAGGCAAATGGATAATGAGTTAAACAGAGTTAAGAGGATATAAGTACCCGAAGATGACAAAGTTTAGATGGTCACAATTGTGAGATTTTTAATTTCAAAGTAACGTCTTGTATCAAAATCAATTATTTTAAATTTTCATATCCGATTTTTTTACTTTAAAAGTTTCTTTTCTTATTTAAAATCACAAAATTTTTGTTTGATATATCTTATTTAATAAATATTTATATCATAAATATTTGCATTAGTTTTTTATATTGCAATAAGTATTTATTTTTGTGTTTAGTTTTATATTGTATATTTGAATAGAATTATGTACTTGTTATGAAAAAATGGATTAAGTTCTTTGATGTTGATATGAACTTAAATTGGAAATGAATTGTATAAGAATTAATATTATACTTGAAGTTGTATAATAGAAACTTTAAATGTTTAGGTATAATTCTATTGGGTTGCAAATATGTTAATTTGGAATAGCAGACATATAGAGTTTGAAATGAATGTACAGTAATGTTCTAAAAAAAGTACACTAGTTTTATATTGCATATACATTATTTTTCTATCTTGACTTTGTAATAAAAAGTTATAATAATTTTTTTACATTTCTAATGATCCTTCATACATCTAGGTACATTTTTGTTGGGATGAAAGTGTATTAATTTGAAACTGTAGATATATAGTATTTGATATGAAGGTACATTAATATTTTAAAAAATATACACTATTTTTATATTGTATGCATATTAGTTTTCTATTTTGACTTCTGTAATAAAAAGTTATAATAATCTTTTACTTTCTTAATAATCCTACGTACATTAGTATTATACTCTAAATACATTATTTTCTTATTAGGTATATTA
Source organism: Omphalea diandra (assembly GCA_949677035.1). Classification (NCBI taxonomy): domain Eukaryota; kingdom Viridiplantae; phylum Streptophyta; class Magnoliopsida; order Malpighiales; family Euphorbiaceae; genus Omphalea; species Omphalea diandra. Next base: position 1,794 of record CATIWR010153263.1, read on the forward strand.
TTATTACCTTAGGTACATTATTTTTTTTTATTTGAGGTATATTATTATTGCTCTATGTACATTATTTTTTATTGAAGGTACACTGATATTGTTATTACTCTAGGTATATTATTTTTTATTAAAAGTACACTGCTATTGATTTCTAAGTATATTTATTTTGACTTACAAGTTAATTAACGTTTATCATTGTGATATGTTTTTAATAATCTATCAATGATTATATAATCTTAAGTTTTTAAATTACCAATTTTATTTATTTTCAAAAAATTTAACTTATTTAATTTTTATATAAAAATAAAATTTTAAAATTAAAATTAATCAAATTAAATAATAATAGAAAATTTTAACCAAACTAGCTGAATATTCCATCAACTTGTTTTATTTACAATAATAAAAATAAAAAAGATTAATAAAATAAAAAGAAAAAAGAAAGTGTAAAAAATTGGAAAAGAGAGAGCAGAGGTGTGTGTCTGTGAATGTTTTCTTTTTTGAAAAAAAAAATGACACATGTGATAGTTTTGACGGTTTAAGTGAGACATTGTGTTTTTTTAGTGCATGATACAATATGAATATGAATATATAATATAAAATTTCTTGTATCCACTCTTTAAAATGGGGTATGAGTTAGTTATATTTTTAATAGATATTAAATGGGTTATTAACTCATTTAAACCTGTTAATATATGGGGAGATATAGATTAGATAAGGATATTTATTTATCTAATATTTTTTCTCACATTACTTTTAACAACTTATATGGCCTTATAAATTAGAAACAAATATAGACATCACTAAAAATAAATATTATATCATTATTTATGCAAATAATATAAAAATATATTTATTTTAACAATAAAATTATTAAATAAAAATAAAAAGCAAAATGTTATGGTGATGTGGTAGTTACGACCTTTCTAAAAATTTTATTTATTTTTGAAATTCTATATTTATAATTTAATTTTAATATTGAATTAAATATCCTCTCTCATAATTTATTTAAGAAAATACATATAATAATAATATGAAATTTTTATTAATTTGATAAATATTTTATTCATAATAAAAATAAAATAATAAATAGAGATGCTTCTATCCTACCATAGAGAAATATGGAATGATTCATGTTAGTTATGTGTCATAGGCCATAATAGATTTTTTTTTTTTTAAATAATGTCATTGTTGTATTTTATTAAATGTCTCTTTTATTTACGACTAAATGATAAATTTCATGAATAGTCAATTATACATAATGACATCAAGTATATGATTTGATAGTAAAACCTTTAGGTGTAAAAAATTTTATTCTAAATTGTCCATAGTCGGTCATTATTATTGGGATAATAATGAATGAAGGTTAGTATGTTTTTGACTAATGATTATGTTTCACTAGTCATAAATATGTGATATTAAGTTAAACACATAGATACATGTTCAAGAAATATTGTATTGAACCGACCCATTATGAGAACACTATATGGATAAACGTCATAAGTGATTATCATACAATAGTATTAACTTAATTATCTGACCTGAAAATTATCATGGATCCTAATATGATGAACTTTATATTTTGATACAGTCCAACATTTATATTTAACAGGATAATTATACAGATTGATATTAGATATGAAGTAAATAATATAAAGGAATATGGGTAATTAAGAAAGAATTTATTCCTCATATATTTATGAAAAATATATTTCTGGGTCCCTCGATAAGTTAGACTGAAAAAACTGCATGATTATGCAGTAATAAATTAATAAAGGTTATCAATATCTACTTGAAGATCGAGAAAGAGTTGAACTATATAAGGATAACATGATTCATATTTTATGTTCAATTGAGACATAATGAGACAAAAAGGATTATAATACTATTTGTAAATTAAAGTAAGTCAAATTATTAACTTTCATATAATTTAGATACTCATAATATTTTGATAGAGGCCACTTGCGGACCATAAATAGGTTTTGGGCACTACCAATATTATGTGAACCTATAAGGTCACACCCTTAGAATATACCCAAAATGAAATAGTATTTTCTACTCTCTCTAAATATATATTAAAATAATTAAAGATATTATCTTGTTAGAGATATTCTTATCATTTTAAAGGTTTAAAAAAAAAAAGAATATTTGGTTATTTGTACCTAAAAAAATACATTTGGCATAGATATCTTAATCGTTAAGATATACACACATGTTTTGAAGGTTTTCAAGACATACAAAACATTCATGTTTTAGAAAATATTTTAGAGAGAGAAAAATCTCAATACTAGCAAACTACCATTTTGGAGAAAACTTGTTTGTGTGGATACCTGCAAAGGATGTTCATTAATTTAATAACATCTGAATTTGACAATCTACACTCCGAGCTTGAGGTTGGGTTTTACCGATGTAAAACCCATTCTATACCTTCTAAAAACATTTGTCACATTTCGCACGAATTGGTATGATTGACATCTTTTATTTTGATTTAATCAAATCGCATGGATTCTTAATGAGATTATATATAGAAAAGTTTTATTTTCCCGCTGTGTTTGTTTACAAATCCCAATAGTGGTATCAAAGCCACAAATTGAATTTGATATTGTTCTATGTATGATTGCTATATATGTGAAAATGGATGTGTTGTATTGAAAATCATTTTAATGGTTTGATATAAAACATAGGTTAAAGGCGATTTGGTTAATCTATATGAAAAATGGAATAAATGCATTGATTGGATTAATGTGTTTTAGGGTTTAATGTGATTTAACGAATTTGACAGTGTTGATTTGATAACATGATTGTTGTTTTTTATGATATGTCATTAATTCGATTAATATTACAGTTCAATAAGATCCATGTATTATTTTTTTTCATCCTATTAATCAAAGCGGTTTGTTTAATTGTTAAACATATAATAATCTGTTTCAAATAGATTTATTAATTTTATAATGTCAGTTTAATTGTTGAATATGAATAATCTGTTTTGAACATAGTAAACAATAACTCATATAAACGAGCAAGGTAAATTATTTACCTTTTGAGAGCATTTCCCCCAACCACTTGCAAGGGGCACTGCCCCCTTGACTTCCCACTCGTTGACCAATTAGTGGGATGGCAGACACTGCCCCTTGGACCCCACTAAGGGCGCTGCTCCTTGACCTTAAATGATTTTATCACATACATTGTTAATTGCCCTAACATAATATGTTTAGCATATGTTGATGTTTTACTTATGTGTTTTGTATGTTGTATAGCATGACCCTTGTTACACCAATGTGATTGACTTTTTGATTTCTCTATTTTCAAGGGTTATAATTTTAAAAATAGATTGCGCATCATTTATTTTATTATAATTATTTTTTTATTAGTTGTAATAGAATAGTATAAATTACAATTTTGTAATTGTAATTTGTAATGGAGACCTTTAAGGCATAAAATGATGATTCTCGTGGCACAAGATGGTGATATTCAAGGCATGAGATGGAGATCATTGATGGCGATCTGGGCAAATCCATGGAGATGAAAATTTACCCTATGATTGATCTTTGGATCTTAATATTGGCTTGTAAAGAACAATTTAGATTAAGGGCCCCAGCTATGACACATTTATTTTTGTTATTATTATGTATGGATGTTTATGATGCAATGCATGAGATTTATGAGATGCAACATAATAATACATAATAGGATAACAACTAGTTAAATCCCTCAACAAAATTAAGTTATGAAAATACCTACTATAATTCAAACACTTGTCAAGACTTTAATTCCTAAATATAGGTTTTGCCAAAGTAAAGTATATTTAGTCATCTCAATAAGAAAATATGGATATGGTGATATCTATAAGTTTGAAATGGTTAAACTCAACTAGGTTACCAAAACAATTTTGAACCTAGAGCATAAGATAGGATAAGTTGGAACATGTGACGTCAATATCCCATAATTATCTAAGAGTTACATAAGATGTAATTGGTAAAGTGTTATCTACCTAAATAATCAAATTTTAAGTGATAAGCCAAACCTTACTTAAAGTAAGGTGAAATATGGATCTTGGCCCACTAAATATTTCAATTGTTGAAAATTCTAATTTGAGGGTTAATAAATTGATAAAATTTTGTAAGAGTTTATATTTAATAAAATAATAAGTGCACTTTATATATCTTTATTGTATATTATGGCTTCAAACAACACCTATAATTTGTCATTGTGATCAATCCTTAAGAAAGATAAATTGAATGGAACTAATTTCCTAGACCGGTATAAAAACTTAGAAATTGTTCTCAATCAAGAAAAGAAGGAATATATCCTAGATCAACCTATCCACACAGAGCCTGCTGCTAATGCTCCTAGAGCACAAAAAGATGCTCACATTAAGCATCTCAATGACTCAATAGATGTCACTTGCCTCATACTTGCTAACATGGAATCAAATCTTCAAAAGTAACTAATGGAATGGAGGCTCATACTGTGGTGGGTCATCTTAAGAAAATGTTCCAAGAAAAGGCCTGAATTGAAAAGTTCAATACCATCAAGACTTTACTCTCATGCAAGTTAACAGCTGGTAGCTAAGTCCTTATATTCTGAAGATGAAGGATCATATTGATCATTTGCAAAAACTTGGTCTTGCCACTAGCTAAAAGCTGGCTGCCAAATCATTCTTCAATCCTTGTCTGATGCATATGATGCGCTCATTATGAACTATAACATGCGTAATATGGAGAAAATAGTTTCTGAATTTGCATGAGATGCTCAAGACTACTAACTAAACATCAAGAACAACATCAAAGAAGTTCTAATGGCTAATAAGAGGAAAGGTATAAAGAAGAACAGAAAGGGAAATAAAAAGGCTACAAAGGACTTAAAGAATGCTTATATCCTACCATAGAGAAATATGGAATGATTCAGATTATTAATTATAATTTTCCTATATATGGTTTTTTATGCAAGTGTAATAGTTGGAATTCACGTGACATTGAATGTTCCTAAAAGATCATTCTATCCATGTTAGAAAAAAAAATATTCAAATAATTTTTGTTTTTTCTCTAATAACTTTTTAAATTTTGTATTTCTTCATGAAATTAAATATGACATTTTTGTTATTATTATTAATTATATGTAATATCCAATTTAACTATAAAGTCATAGATTTTTTTATTCATTCAAATGTTCTCTTCATCTATTTTTTTTATATATAATATTAATGTTAATATAATTATTAAAAAGTAATTTGTCTAGCTTTAAAATAAGATAAAAAAAATTAAAAAAAAATGAGATCCACATACTCAAAGAATTGAACTTTTATTAAAAAAAATATTTATATATGCAAATTAAATGTGAGAATTCAATAATTTCAAACCACTTTTTATGTGAGAATTTAGTAAATAAATGTATCTTGTAAAAAATTTATTTCAACAAAATAATTTTTGTGTTTTTCACTATTTAGTTGCAATACTAAAAAATAATTAAAAAAATATTTTTTATTTTTAGAGTGCATTAGACAATATTATTTTCAATCTATATTGATATAAAATTTCAGATTATAAACCACAATTCCACGGTCAATAGATAGTGGCTGCCTACCTTGTAATCTTGTTGCACATATAAGAGAACAATTAAAAGGTCATTTCCAACTAAAGAATTTTCTAATAAATTCTTTCATTTTATAATGAAATAAGCTTTTTTTTTTTAATTTCTTAAAAAAATTATATTTAGTAATTTATCACTTGGTAATAAAATTAATATTTTTTTTGCAAACTAAAAATAAATTTAATTGCAGCTCAATTGAAATAAATATTTTAATTCAGTTAAAAATATTAATTTTATGTTCTTTAAATTTTAATTGGGTAAATGGGTGGGTATAAATTAAATGAGTTAAACTGGGAATGGGCACAATATAAATATTAAATGGGGGATAAATAAGTAAAAAAGGTCATTTATCACCCTACCCATTTTGACTCAAGCTATATCTACCCTAATCCACCTATTTATCACTTTTATGGGTACTCATATAAATATTAAATGAGTGGTAAATGGGTAAATGCACGATGACATGTATCAATCCACAATTACATTTCTCCTCCGACTTCAACCATTGTTTCTTCGATTGGTGATTTTTTTAACCAGTAGAGACTGTTATAGTTATAAAGCTACAACTAGCGTTTAGCAGCAGAGAAAGTTTAAGAAAATGGAATGGAGAGATAATGATGCAAAGGAATCAAGACTAACAATGGTTATCTTGTCAAAACGTATTTGTTACAAAAGTTCTCTCCTCCTCATATCTAGCTAACACCCAACAGAGTTAGACAACAATCCATTTGTAGCAACTAGGGACAGATGTCTAGCATCTACTAGAAACTCGTATTTACACTCATCTACTGAACTCAACAATTTGTAGCTTCTAGAACAATTACAAGCTCACTTTTATTTTGTTCACATCAACACCCCCTTTAAGAATCTTGTCCTTACGGCTGGCCAGATCAACAACTAGAAATTGCAAGCATAAATCATCATAATATTCCCAAATGGAATCAGTAAGCTTAGAATTGCTCCACTTTAACCAAGACTTGAGTAGTAGCCTTATTTTGCCATTTAACCAACCTGCGATCCAAGATAGCGATGGGAATCATAGGGACAATAGTAGAGGATGGGAAAGTAAAAACAATAGACTTTGAAGGAGGAACAGATTTTTTCAGCTAAGTTACATGAAAGGGATTGTGAATCTAGGAACCAATAGGAAGGTCCAACTTGTAAGCAACTTGACCCAATTTGTCCAAGATTTTGAAAGGACCATAATACAAAGCAACAAGCTTGCGATGAGGTCGAAATGCTATAGAGTGCTGAGGATGGTAAGCGATGGAATGATGGAGTGCCACGCCTTGCAAGCTAAAAAGCTCCTTATAAAAGGTACTTAAAAAGACATGGTCTCTGTCACTGATAATTGTAGTGGGCAGGCCATGTAATTTGCACATAGAAAAACAGTAACAACTGATTCAATAGAAAAAGGAAGAGATAAAGCCATAAAGTGTGCATATTTACTAAGACGATCAACCATAAATAATATGGAATCCATTCCAGCCGAATGAGGAAGTCCCTTAATAAAATCCATACTCATATTAGTCCATATATGATTCAGAATAAGGAGTGTTGAAGGAGACCTAGTGAAGCTGATAATTCAGCCTTACATTGTTAACAAAACTCACAAGCTCGAATATAAGCCCTGACATCTTTGTTCATTCCATTCAAATAAAATAAAGAAGAAAGCTTATGAAGAGTAACTTAGATGCCAGAATGACCCCCTATAGCTAAATCATGAAAGAAAGAAATAAGCTTGAGAAAAGCATCATCACCCACCACTAACCTGCCCTTCCATTTAAGAATTTCATTCCATAAGAGTACAAGATAGTTTGAAATTTAGGATCATTGCGCCAACTTTGCTGGATGTCAGAAAGTAATTATGTGTGAATGGTACAAGTGGTGAGTTGTAATGAAGAATGAAGTCTTGACAAGGCACCGGCGGGCACGGTCTCTTTGCCTTTCTTATAACAAATTTCATAATCAAGTCCCATCAGTTTTGCAAGCCACTTGAGTGGACTAGGAGTAACAAGTCACTGTTCAACGAGGTATTTTAAGCTTTGATGGTCTATATTAATAGCAAAGTGCCAACCCACTAAATAATGTTGCCATTTAGTAATTACAAAAATAATGGCCAACAATTCCTTTTCATATGCAGACAAAGCTTGGTTCTTGGTAGAAAGGGCCTTACTAATGAAAGATATGGGATCTACATTCTGCATAAGGACAGCTCCAATGCCATCAGAGCTAGCGTCAGTTTTGATAATGAAGGGAACAGAAAAGTCGGGCAATGCAAGGAGTGAAACAGATGTCATTGCCAATTTGAGGTTGTTGAAAGCAGCAGTGGCATGAGAAGACCACTGAAAATTGTCTTTTTTAAGAAGGTTAGTTAAAGGGTTGAGCAAGAGTTCCATAATTCTTTATAAACCTTCTATAATACCCTATAAGACCCAACAAACCCTCGTAATTGCTTAAGATTCATAGGTATTGGCCAATTACAAATAGCAAAAATTTTAGAAGGATCAGTGGCTAACTCCAGCGTTAGATCTATGATGTCCTAGATATTCCACAGTAGTACCCCTAAAGACACTTTGTTTAGCAAATAGTATGCTGCCGTAAAAGAGTTAACACAAGTTGCAAGTGTTCTTTGTGTTGGTTTAAGGTAGGACTATAAACAAGGATATCATTAAAAAACCAAAACAAATTTTCATAAATAGGTTTTGAACACATGATTCATTAAGGCCTGAAAGGTAGAAGGAGCATTAGTTAGCTTAAAGGGCATAACCAAAAACTCATAATGTCCTTCATGGGTTCAAAAAGCTGTCTTATGGATATCTACCACTGACATTTGAATCTGGTAGTAGCCAAACCGTAGGTCGATTTTAGAAAAAATTTTAGCTTTGCCCCAGCTCATCCAACAATTCCTCTATTACCGAGATGGGAATGCCCAGCTCATCCAACAATTCCTCCATTACCGAGATGGGAAATTTATCCTTGACAGTATTATTGTTAAGCTCTCGATAGTCGACGCACATTCTCTAAAATCCATCTTTCTTTTTCACCAAAACAACTGGTCAAGAAAATGGACTAGTGCTATTTCAGATAACCCCTGAGCTAATAATTCCATAACCATAGTTTCTACCACATCCTTTTGCATACTGGAATGCTTCTACGATCTAATGTTAACAATCTTTGCTTCATCTTTAAGAGGAATTTTATGATAAAAATGTCTTTGAGGTGGTAATTGAGTTGGAATGGCAAAAACATTACCATACTCCTCTAATAATTGTTGCAATTTAGCAAGGAATACCTCAGTAGTTGCAGAAGACTGTATAGGGGAAGAGTGCGGTTACGTTGTAATGTTGAATGCTTGGCAAGCATTCAGAGCTGTGGCAGACAACTTGCGAAGCAACTTCAACATCTTAGAACTTGAAATAGATTGTAAAGCAGTGGTAGTGTCTCCATTCCATATAATGTCTCCCAATGTGGAAAGCCATTGAATTCTCAATACTGCCTTAGTACTTCTAAGAGGTAAATAAAGAAAGCTACAAAATCAGTACAGTGCATGACCAATTTAATCACTTGCACATACCGGCCTGAATCAATAAGGATATTCAGGTATTTCTTCTTTGATGTTCCAGCGTTCCTCATAGTTCGGTTAATAGAAACATGAGGGTGATTTTCAATTTTCGAAGCCTCATCAAATGACAGTTCCTGAAACTTTCCCTCATCTTCTTCCTCATTAACATCTTCAAAACTCTAGACTATTATCATATGCAGCCTCGTATTTTTGCACCTATGCACTGGTTGGAACTTTTCATCATACCAATAACATAACCCTTTAGCACTTTTCTCATCTATCTCCTTATCACCCAATTGCATGGGTAGTGGACTTTCTTTGAACATTTGTTGGTTTGGAGTTGTGGTTTGAATAGAAGGTATTGGCTATGGTTAATGGAAGGGTTGGATTAGATTTTGTACAAGAGTGGGAATAGGAGGTTATTTTGGAAATGAAGGGTAGGTTCTGGTATTGGTAGGAATACAAATTGGTTTGAAGAAAGTTTTATTATGGTTAGGTAAAGAACTTTCCCAGAGTGTGGCAAAGGAATATGCTTGTAGAAGATTTTAAGGTTGGAATAGCCTGACTGTGGTTTGTATTGCTAGTTTAAGTCCACCAAGGAAACACGAAATGGCATATGATTCTTTAAGGTCTACTCTACTCAATAAGGTGTCAAAATCATCAAAATAATCCTGCAAAGAACTTCTTACTTCAGATTGATCAAATCAAACGTAGGTTTTTCATACGCACTGGATCCAAATCTGTTATTCAGACCCTTCACATGATCATCCCAATTTTGCCATTCACCAGGTTTATAGGAAAGCATGAACAAATGATGCCATTGGCTAGATTCATCATCCATGTAAATAGAAGCCACTCGTGAACCCTCATTTCAGGGGCTATTTCCTCACTCTTATAAAGCCAATTTAATAAATCTTGACCATTAAATTTGGGAAATTCTATCCTAGGATGGGGATGGTGCACAGGTAACGAACCAGATGTAGTTATCTTACCAGAAGGAGTGCTCGTGATATTTGAGTTGGATTGCAATCCGAGCAAAAGATTCTTCATCTCCATTAAACGCTCTTCAGTTTTTCCAGAGCATTCTTCCATTACTGCTTTCATCATCAATCTCATTTCTTCTTCTAGCTTCTTCAAATCAGCATTTGTAGGGGCCATGGTTGAACTACTTGAACAATCGTACAACTTGAGATTATTATAAAATAAAGGAATGATAGTATGGAAGAAGGTGGGGGTGCAGATTTGAAGGTGGTTCATAGATGGTGAGAATTTTTTATGGACAAAATTTCCACTTTTTTATCCCATAGTATTTTCATGTAACTAATTTAAATGGAAATAAGTTGATGGATGAAAGCATACTTGACCGTAGTATCTATTTCAATTACAATTGCCCCCTTATGTACAATTTTTGTCAACAGGAAAGTGAATGTATCACCATAGTGAATATGCCTGGGTAAACCCAAGGTTTGTTTATTTCTGGTTGATAAGGAATTGTTTGAATTCGAAGTGTGGGTTTCATTTTCTAGTAATTATCTCCTGTTTTGATTTGACATTATAAATTTATTGCTTTTTACCCTTCATTTGAGGTGTTGAAATGTTTGTTATAAGTTGGAAGACTAATTTAGTAATTTCCTTTTATTAACAATAAAATTTTATTTTATTTTATTATTTTTTTTCAAGCTTATAGACATTCAATGTTAATATTCAAATTTTAGCCCCTTGATGGCTTGTTTGAACCCAAACATCTGCTTCCATTGGACCTTCTTTGCCGTCACGACTTGCGGCAGTGGCACCTTCTCTGCACACTCATCAAAATTCAGGTAAACATGTAGTCCCATGCATTTTTTTTTTTTCTAGAAGGGGCTCTGTTTAAAAGGGGACAGATGTGTGTTCTTGCATGGACCAAATCCTACAGGTAACAATGTCACAAACAATCGTGCGTGCTAATAATGATATCTCACCTCTAAAGACAGCTTCTGGTGGTCCTTAAAAGTTGACTCGAGCAGAAGATTCCACAATCAATTTTTTGAAGGGAGTTGAGGCACTTACTAAAGCTAAATCTATACCAAAACTATAAATTGATCCACTAAGAAATGGAATAAGGGTTGAAAGTTACCTTTTACTGTCTAAAAGCGTGGATGACAAAAGGAATGTTTTCATCATGTGGTATGCCAGGTAAGCATTCTTTTAGCTCATTTAACAGGAATGAATTTTGTGTTAAATGAAGTTTAGTGCATACATTTTTATGAAGTGAATTAAATTTTATATGTCATACTACTACTTTTGACAAACTTCATACGCCATGTGTGAAATTTACCCATTTTCATCTAAAAAAAAATGTAATAATCCAATTGACCCACCTTAGCAGGGCCTATTGACCTATATAGATAGGGCCATCGAATACCTCATGTTGGGAGACACCTTGTATTCTTATTCACTTAATAATATTCTATTTATTATCATAGAATTTGCTTAGTTATTAATTCAAGCATTTACATGGATGTCTCCATTCAAAAGTCTCTCTCACTTCAAATTGATAGCTAGAAACCACCCAACAGACCATTCCTGACAATGGATCCATTATATTAGAACCTGATTTTGTCTGGCCCTAATGCTACTAATTTGAACTTGATGCCCCTAGTTTTATATACAGTGGATGAGGATGGTGGCATCCGATAATAATATAGTTTTTCAATCTTTAGCTATGGTAGTAAGCGTCGCTGCTGCTTTTTCGCAATAGGAATTCGAGGTAGATAATAAATGTCGTTACTGCATTTAATTTAGATTCATCTCCAAAATAAACCAATATTGCTAAATTTGTCTCTTCAATGATGAGCAATTTTATTCTACATATGATGAACAAATTAAAAAAATATGATGTCTTATTTTATAAGAACTTTGAATAAGGACGCAACAAGAGATAAGGAGTAGTTTAGGAAGGAGCATGATAAGGAAAAATCCATATTTATCGAGAAGGAAAAACACCAAAGACCTATGACATAATAGAAGCAATAGATAGTAGTAATAAATTATTAGTAACGCTAAAAAATACACAATTATTAATGGGAAAAAGGAGCTTAGCTATAAAAAAGCTGAACCCAAAAGAAGGAACAAAAAGAGTTTGGGTACTTATAGTAAAGGAAGAGTGAGCTAATAAGCAAGGCGAAAATTGATAAGTGTGTGTATATATAGATATAGATATAGATATATATATATATATATATATATATATATATATATATATATATATATATATATAAAAGAAACTATTTATACTAAAAGAATCTTATAAATAAATAACTAAAAATTTTTATTTGCATCATTTTATAATTGTTCTCTAAGAGATTTTATATTCTGAAAAATGTTGCAAAATTACAATATTATCAATGCTATCAAACATGTCTTTCTCTATAATTGTGACTAAACAATCATTCAATAATTGATCTACCATTCTATTTTATAATCGAGTCTTCAACATATTCATTGCAAAAAAAGTCAATTCAATACTTGCAGTTGTAATAGGTAATATCAACACTAATTTCAAAAGCAAGTAGATCAAAGGATATATCTTATTTTTCCTTTTTCATAACTATTTGGCAAGACCATCAATTCCCTTCAATAATGAGAACTCATCAGCATATCTCATATCAAGAATATAAGTATCAAGTTAATTGTTAAGTACCATTAGTTTCACTGATGAAAAATCATGAGGATAAAATTGAGCAAGATGAATAAACTTTTCTTTATCAAAAGATAAGAATAAATCATCTAGACTTAAACTTGTCATACAAAGAAGCAAATAAGTATTTATCTTAGTAAAATGATTATTCATCACTTGAAGCTGCATATCTAGAACATTATAAAATAATTCAACCCAATAATAGTGCAAGTTTGTTACATTATGAACTTTGTGCCTTGATCTCCCTTTTGGTTGAAACATAATACTATAAGAAAATACTGCTATACCAACAAAAATTTTGTAAGTACAAAAATTTTGTCAATAAAGTAAATTACTAATGGAATACTAACCAAGCAAATTGATTGCAAAATACTTGGTCAATAATAATTTACTAAAGAAATTTCAATCTATTGGTAAATTTATTGACAATTGTGGATGAAATATTCCATTTGCAATGTGGGTAAAAACTGCCATATATTAGCAATGGAAAGCCATCGCGAATGCGATGATAAATCTGTATTTTCTCAATTTGTTAGCAATCCGTCAGTAAATTTATTAGAGAATAAAATAAATCAAATATTTTTTAATCATTGTTTAGTTGATATATTTTATATACTATTTTTAATATTTTAATTTTAATTTTTTATAATTTTAAATATATATTTTATTAAATAAATATTGAATTTGAACGTAATTATAATAATATAACCAAAATTTTAATAATTTAAAAATAATGTAAATATGTGCAATAGAGTTCAAAACATAAATGTCAAAGTTTGAGTTAAAAAAAGGGATAAATATTGTAAACCCCCCTAACATTTGACATATTTAATTAAGTCGTCCCCTTCAAAATTATACCATTAAGCCTCTCACAATTGTCTCATTATATTAAATAGTCTTTCCCCCTTAAAAAAGAGCATATACCTATAGTCAAAGTGAACCTAGTCAACATGAACATTGTATTTTATTTTAACAATAAAAATACCCTAGAAACTATCACCATCACTACAAGCATCCTTTGTGTCCCTTTTTTTCGAAACCATAACTCCCTTAATTCTTCTTTTTCACTCCAATTCAATCTTCAAATTTTTATTCTCTCTATTTTTCCCAATTTAATCTTCAATTTTCAACAAAAACCCTAATCCCAATTTAATATTGCTCTTGTTATTTTCATCAAGTGATACTATTTTTGCTTATAATTTTGGTTAAAATTAAATTTTTTTCATTTTTGGTCAAAGTTTGGGTTTCATTTAAGCTATCAAGTTGGATTTTTTGGAAATTTTCATCATTGAATTGGATTTTTAGTTTTAAAGGTTTGCTTTTTTAAAGGGACTTGGTTTTTGAAAATCAACATCGTTAGCACCAGAGGAGGAAGAGAGATCGAGAGAGGAAGAAAAAGAGACCACCATAGATTTCAAGAGTTCTATTTTGTCCTTTGAAAGTTTTCGCATGTAGATGCAACAGAGTTTGAGAAAAGAGCTTTAATAGAAGGTGTATACACACACACACACATATATTCATATACATACATACATATTGAAAAAGAATTAAGGGAGAGGTTGATGTGGCTTCCTCCATCTTTATTCCTCCACTCTCTCTTGACATACGATAAAAACCACCACCATCACCACAACCATCTTCTCCTTTGACCCATAAACCATAAAGTAATGAGAAGCCATTTCACAGTAGCCACTGATGCAATTGCTTCAATAGATTAAAGATACAAATTCACAAAATACTTCTAATAATTGGAGTAGTTTTGTGAGCCATAACTTGTTAGTTATGAACCAAAGAATGGAAGGGAAGTCTGTTATAAAGGAATCTCAAATTGCTATTCTAAAGCAACAAAAGATTAGGGTTGGCAAGAATTTATGACTCTTACTAGCTTATTGATCAAGATTTTAGATTTCTTATGTAGGATACAATTGTGTTCTCTATAGAGGTTCTCATTTTAAAAGAGACATCAATAATACAAGATTTTATCGATTAAGATATCGAGGTCACCATTACTGTGCCTAAATTGATAAGGTTGGTAAAAGAAGTTCATTTATGTGAAAGATGGAAAACTTCTTATCTTTTAAGGAAATAATGAAAACAAGGACAAATTTTTGAGTTTTTTTAAATTTCATTCACAATTGCCATCTCATGGACCTTGTCTTTTAACATTTTAGAAGAATTCATAGACCCCACAATGCTATGTTAGCTTATCATTGAAAATATGGTACAAAATTAGATGCAAGGGCAATGGCATATTGGTGTAAATTAGATGAAAATCTGTGGCTTTTATGTCATTTTACGATCTTTTAGCGAAAAGGTTATTCAATGTAATGGGGGAATGTAAGGGATGATTTAGTTAAATATGTTAAATGTTAAGGAGTTTATAGTAATTATCCCTACAAAAGAATATGAATCTAACTAAGATCTTATGCCTCTTCATCATCAACCTCCTGATTGAGTAAATAATCCTCATCATCAAAACTAAGATTAGTAGGACAAGTTGGAGCAACATAAAGTGCAACATCAGAAGCTAGAGCAGGAGGAGTAGGAGCAGCAGGAGCCAAAATAGAAGGCATAACAGTATACATATGAGATAATCTAATATATTGAGATATAGAGTCTGGCTAATCCTTCATAGCTCGCATTTAAACATTAATAAATCATGCATAAGAGTGATATGCAGTAATCCTCTCATACACACACCTATCGACCTCCTGCTACAAGTTCTCAAATAAAAAGGCAGTGGGACAAAAGAATTACTAGCACTAAATTCACCATAGAAATGAGGGCTTAGGAACCTATTATATAGATCCAACCGTTAATTATCCCCAATCACTAAATAGAAAACCTCTCTCTTATCCTCATGATGAGGCTCACTGGATCTTGGGACGGCTGCAACATCTGTTCACGTTAGCTATTGATATTGTCTTGTATTTTGTGAAATATTAGTGATAACCTAACAATATAGCAATAAAAAATTTAATTTTAATTTAAATATGTTATGACTTAAATTAACATTCCTAGATCATGTATTAATAAAGGTTTGCACATCATATTACTTTGTGTGTATATGAAGATATGGACAGGCAAAATCCTAGTTGTCGAGCCTATTATTAAGTTAATGAAAATAAGAAATAAGTAAATATGTTAACGAATAATTAAAAAAAAAGGTAATAAAATTAATAACCATTCATTGAGCATGCTCAAAAAAGGAAATAGGCTCTATAATGTGCCTAGATAGACCACAACCAAAATCTTCTTTACCCGTCCTCCTATTGAGGCTAGCCTAGCGAGACAATGGCTTAAAGTGGAAAGAACCTCATTATGCCCTCTAGTGATCCCACACCTCATTAGGCACCTAGGTCTTGTTCCCTTTATGCTTTAAATTGTGAAGCATGTCATTGTAGAAAAATGCAACCTTCACAAAGAAGGTTATTTGAACTAAGGTGTCAATCACTTACTCCTACTGTAATTGTTTCTATAATAACAATAAAGCCAAAAATTAGTAATAAATAAGTAACATTAAGAAATAAATAAGTATTTAACTATGAAATGAAAATATTACATACGTTGAACTCCTTCAATAGAAGATCTTCACCTATTGTGGGACCATCTTACATGTGTGGCCATTGAGATGAATTTTCTGCTTAAATATCTTTCAACATGTATAGGAGCATCTATTAGACGGATGCAAAATGTAAAAAAATAAAAGTTAATATGAAGATTAGTAAATAATTAAATAATAAAAAATGAAAAAAAAAATTATTACATACTCCCATGCTGTAAAGAGATCTGTGATTGCAACTTAGGTGTAGAAATTGAGTATGAATCATCAAGACTCGATGGTGTAGCTGGACCTCGGGATGATGAAGGATCAAATGTAGAAGGAGCAAAAAGGAACTACAAGACCAAAAGTAGATGGAGAAGTAGAAGTCATAGGCACTAGAGCAATAGAGGGTAGTGTAAATGTAGAGAAGCAAATGCAGATAGAGGAATCAGTAGCAAAGGTGTTAGAACACGACTACAATCACGGGTATGACCTCAACTAGGTGTACCCTCCTTTTTAGATATACGTCTTGTCATCTAAATTTAAATATAAAATTATATATCTAACAAACTTTTTACTAAACAAAAGTACAATTCATAAAAGTATGTTTGTATATAATTATAATAAAAATGTTTACTTACTTAGAATCATCATCATCTATAAAAATTATATCATTTGATGATTTAGATTCTGATTATAGCTCCATTTTATTATCTAACTGAACATCTTCATTTTCATCATTTAAATTAATGAATGAATCAATCGGATCATTTGAAGTTCCTAATGGCTTGTCCTTAATAATTTCAATGATAGGTAAATTATCACATCTTTTGGAAAGGAGCTTAAGATGATGTCTTATTTTCAGATTCATCCTTGCTTTTGATAAATGATCTAGCTTTAATTTTACATACTGTTTACCAATTAACTTTGTTTCTTTGAAAATTTGGATAAAGAACATAATACCCTTGACAAGCTTACATCACTAATATAAATGGTTCATATTTATTAAATATGCATTTGTAGTTGATTTCAACCATATTATAATTTTCATACACTTTCATTCTCACATTACACATTAGATCAAACCATTCACATTTAAACAAAATAGTTCTTTTTATTGAAAGTGCAAGGTATTGTTACTATAGAACTTCAATCAATTAACTGTAATAGTCATATGTGTTTTCACTATAGTTGCCCTTAACATTTACACTAATATTGAGTGATGACCTATTAGAACCATATTTTTCAGTGTGAAATTATACCCATTGATAGAGTAAATAGGATATATAGTCACTGAGTAAATAGGATATATGGTCACTGTGAGCACCATGAAATTGAGTGTTGGGGTTGTGCTTGAATAAGTGGAATCTTGCTTGCAACTCTATACTTTTATTGATCAACATGGAGATTGAGAGGACAAGGGTCATACATTGGTATTAACCCCTAAAGTGTGGCACACATTAGATCAACAAGGGATCCTTTAGATCAACAAGGGATCCTTTAGGTCTCATGCAAGATTTGAATTCCTTTTTTAATTTTAGTGGTCAATAGGGGACTAAGGCAAGACAATACATTAGTACCATCCCTAATAGAATGTGGAGTTACCACTTGACTTTGGTCGGGACAAGAATTTGGGCAAGGATGAAATTTAAATCTACAAGTCATTTAGAATGTCCAATTGATCTTTACCCCATTAGAAATTAGGTTCAAAAATTGGGTACGGGTTGGAAAAAAGGTTAGACACCCTCAAAACACCCATATATTAGGATCCAACCTTCAAATATCTTTGGTTTTTAACATTTTAATCTTGTTATTAATTAGTCTGGTTAACACTCCTAATCATATTTCTAATGCATCCAATTAGGCATATCATCATCAAGGCATCATAATCATATCGAAGGGGATGAGGAGTAGGCAACATCTAATGAGGGAGGTCACACATATCAATCATCATAATCATGTATAGTCATGCATAATGGGACTTATCATATCCCTTCTTCCACCTACACGAAGAAGACATAAGTTTGTTGACATCAAAGAGATAAACAATAAAGTAAACAAAGTAAAATGGAAGTAGGAAAAAGGTCCTCACCAAATCTTCAAATAAAGGGAACCTAGGTATGTTTTTAAGTCCCAAAGTCAACATCACCTCAACATCACATAAATCACATAATAATAGTAATAATGATAAATCAAACACAAACACATGAATAATGTAATATGAAACATCACAAACGAAAATGTAAATGCACTTTAGAGGATATTGATGGCGTAGGGCAAAGATTCTTAACAAGTGGTATCCTATGGTTATTGAACCCTCCTCCATATTACTCTTAAAGAGCTAAGCATCCATGAATACCACTAACTATAATGAAGGTTAGGATATTAGTCAAATGGAAACTACGTTAGGGTTGAAAATATATGTAGAATGCAAATATAAAACACAACATAATGAGGGGTCATTAAATGGATCTTTCTCCCCCAACTCTAATCATGTAGTCACTTAATAGTGAATGAAATGAACTAGCTAGAAAGCTAATCATATCTTTCCTTGGTGATAATGATCAGGACACAACCATAATCCAAAATGACAATAACAATAATAAAGCTCTCAAGGTCATAGGAATGAAGAATTCCTCACTTGGTCATAGCCTAAAATTTTCTTAAAATAGAAAATGTATCAAACCTTAAAACATTAAGTAAAAAGGAAGCAAAAAGTTTAATATATGAAAAATCATAAACACACCCAAACTTGATCATTGTCCTATTATTTGATTGAATAGGGGTCCTAGGTCATGGAACCTACCCTTATTCTATTAATGGAACTCCCAAGATATCCACTAGAAGCCTCAAAAAAGAGGGAAATTTAATAGATAAGAGAATGGATTTTATAAATTATCTTCAGTCAAAGATGGTTGTACAAACCAACAAGTGGTTAGTGTAACCTTCTAAGTGGTCTGTATAGACTACTAGAAGTTTATACAACCCATTTAAGCTAGGTTTTTTTAAAAAGAAAGAGAAAAGGGAAAAAAACCCTAAGATGGTTTTAGATTGTTATTCTTGCCTTTATAGGCACTTAGTTATTAAATTATCCTCCAAAATGCAATGTGTATGCTTAAAAATGAATAGAAAATGCCTTAATTCTACCTTGGATCTATGTTTGATAGGTTAAGTGTTTAGTTTATGCATGATTAGGATGTTTGAGTAGTAATTTTGATAGAGTAACACTAGGGTTTTTCCTAGCCTCTTTCTCTCTTTAAAATGAGAGGTACTTATAGAGAGAGAAGAGTGCACCAGAGATAGAATGATTTTAATTACATTTCATTCACGATCCATAATAAACAAGGGCCACAAAGGTTCTAGATTTAGGGTTTCCAAATGGTTTGTACATTAAAAAGGTTAGTTATACAACTCACTTGTTAGTTGTATAATCATTTAGTTTATAAGAGCTATGATTCTAGAAGGTTCTACTGGCTAGGATTTATTGCTTGGCTGCATAGCAAAATGCTTTATTGTACTACCAAATATGATGGTTGTATAGCCAATTAAACTCTAGTTAGCAAAATTAGGCTTTGGGTCTTGATGGACTTGGGCTCAATTTAGGGCTTGATCTAAGGTTGCTTAAGGCCTTTGTTCTTCTTTCTTTTGCAATTCCCTTTACATTTTAAGGAATAACTCTAATAATTTTTATCATCGGGCTTGCATTTTGAGACCTAAAATGTTGATGCTCATAGTTTGCCCCTTACTTTGTAGGGATTGAAAATGACATTTGAGAAATAACCATTTGACCAAGACACAACAAAAGCATTATAGGAAATCTAAACATTTAAATGGATACTAAAGGATAAAATTCCTTAGTAGCTCCTTGAACAGGTACTAAGGTGTATTCTGGTAGCTCTTTTAGTAGATACCAGTTTGTTTTATATGCTCCCAGCAACTCTCAAGTAGGTATTGGGTGTCCTAGTAGCTTTCTAGTAGGAACTAGAGCTAGTTATATATCTACAATAAACTTTCATAACTACTATTATTCTTAAATATGTTAAGAGTGTCTTAACCCTTTTGGTTGGGGGTTCTAGTTCATGAATGCTTTTTTAGGACAATTTTATGTCATACTTGCCTTGTTGGCATATCGAAGTGTTATCTTATATCATTGTAGCCTTCTTGGCCTTCTTAAAGATAAGTTCTTATCATTACAACCTTTCTGACTACCTTAAAGGTACATTTATATGGGAGTAATAATTTTGGAGTTTGGTGTTGTCAAACATCCTTTGTTTAGCTGGGATGATCTCTAAAATGTGGACTTTGCCTTAGAAATCCTTTTAATATCCTTGCAATGGTCAATTTTGACAATTAGAGGCTAGTTTGATAATTGGGTTATCAATCTAGAGGTAAAACTACTTCTTAGAGTTTTTGATGGTATCAAGGGTTATTTGATACTATTAATCTAGGAGCTTCCCTTTGCTTCCTTTTCATCTTCTAACTTTTAGTGGTCTATATAGATATAAAACTTATCTGCATAACCAACTTAACACAGTCAATGCATAAATATGGTGTGACAGCTAATTTGTCTCATGATGAGGGGCATTAATTGTTTGTATAGATAAGCCCTGTTTGTGTAGACAACCCCTACAATATAAAGGGTTGAGTTAGCCTTAAGGCTTGTTTGTGCTTTTCTTTATCTTTTTTCTTCTTTTTTCTCACTAAATTCTCTCTAGACTTAGGCTTTCTTTAAGGTTTCCTTTGTTTTTGGATTTTTTGATGGCTAACTTTGACACTGATGTTTGATGCTACTACTACTTTTTTAAGGCAATGCAGTCATTTATGACACATTAGAGCAGTTAAAGGTTGCTTGGGGCATTCCTAAAGTTTACCTTCTGGCGCGAGCTACGTCAAAGATCATGTTGAAGGGTTTCGAAACATGTCATGAGGCTTCTATGGTGTACGATTTGTAATAGTACCTAGTTAGAGTGGCTTTAGACTGGATAGGTCCCTCTTTCCTATTTGTTTAAGTTTTATTTATTTTTCTTACTTTTAGCATTAAAGATTTTAGACATCGTCCCCCTTTCCAAATTATTTTCTACATGTGAACACTAAGTTAACTTTAAAAATATTTGGAATTATACATAGGATACTTTTTAATTTTTGAGAATTTTCCTTTGTTGTTTTCCAATTAATCTGCTGCCATAGTTTACATGTTATGTTGGGTTCTTAAGATTTGTATATATAAAAAAACTCACAGGGTTAACTTATAGGATAATCAAAGAAGAGTGACCCATATACCTATGATTTATAATGATAATTTATTTATCCTAATTTATTATTTCTTGAATTTCTTTTAATTTGGAACTAGTTTGTGTTGGTCTTATGAACCTTGTATGCATAATTATTAAATCAAGTCTATGACTTTTGTGCAATTTTTTAAAGAATTAATTTTTGTAATTTTCCTCAAAATTTTGTACTTTGTCCTTTCCATGGTTAGGATCTATTATTTTTTGCCTTTTGAACTTCCTCTGTATTAGTTGGACGCCTGCACATGAATGGGTGTATAACTTTATTTTTATTATTCATAAAAGTATATATTTTGCATACTTGGGATTGGGGACTTGATTCTTATTTTTTGTTAGCCAACTCAAACAATCATTGTTTCCTTGATTTACGTGTTTGTTCGCCATTTTTCATATTTCCTTGATTTCTTCTTTTCTCATTGTGCTTATTTTGTTTTTTATGTGAAAATTGAATTTATGCGCTCTATTTCTTAAAGGTGTCGTCTCCTTTAATAAGGGAAGTAGATTTGTTACTCCAACCAGAGTTTAGTTCAAGGATCTATATTCCCATATCATCGTCTGGCTTGAAGAGACTGGCCTTTTGTTATTTCTTAGGACGTTACTGGATAAGGTCCCACAGGGTGAATTGATTATGACATAAGTTTGGCTGAAAGGTTGATGGATACCACATACACCTTCCATTTACTATAGATAAGGAAGATGATGATCATGCCCAGAGATTTCACTTATCTAACTAGGATCCACTTCTCTGAGATTCCCTTCCTACTAATGCTAATATGCACTACTCGATGTTGTAGCGAGACTATGTTTGCCATCTTCTTGATCATGTTCTTATAAGAAGTGGATTCTTGAACAATTTAATTTGAAGGCATGTCGCTATGGATGATAACCCACATGAGGTGGTTGATTAGGTGGCTTGTTGCTTCCTGCTTTATAGCTGATAAGAGCAATGTTGGATTAGATTTCTTACCTGTATGCAACCATAAGTCTCGAGCTTTTAATTCAAGGATCAAGAACAAGATAATCCTTAAATCTAAACTAGATCTTTAAAAAACTTATTTCTAGCAACCTATGATTAAGATTTAAAGTTGTGTCAATCTCAACCCTAAATTAACTAAGTAATTTAAAACCTAAATCAAATAAGTTTTGTGAAATTATTAAGCTCACTCAACAACTTCAACAAATCATTTCAAGAACTTAAGAAAAGAATAAAATCTCACTAAAATTTTGTAAATTAATAATAAGTTGCATACAAACTCGTTTTTAGGGCCTTTTATAGACTTATAAAGCTTAAACTAATACAAATCCTAATAAAAGATGAAAAAGAATCTTCCTAAGATATTCCTAAACACAATAGGACTTATATTCCTTCCTATATACTAGTTTTCTTTCTAAAAATCACTAATTAATCTCTTTTTAATGTAATAAGGGAAATATTAAAGCCTTATGATTTGCTAATAAAAAAAATTGAGATTACAAAAATCGCTCAAAGTCACACGACCATGTGCACAGCCATGTCGCAATATTCTGCCACATGACCACGAAGACGCATGGGCATGCACACCGTCATACTACAACTTTCTGCCAAAAATGGGTGCTAGCCCTTGATGACACATAGTCGAGTGCATAGTTGTGCTTCAACTTTTTATTTCAATTTCTTCCTTCTATGAATTTAGGCTTCATTGAATCAAACTATGCACTCTTTTTAAAGACTCTATGCTCCCATCTTTTTGCATTTGGTCTTCATGCAATCCATTTTCTCCTTGAGCTAATCTTTTCGTAATTTCCCCTTGCAAGAAAGCTTCAAGTTCATCTTTAAACTTTTTGAGCCTTCTTTTTATGATTGGAACTTTTGCATCCTTGATTAGGCCATTTGCATCATTCTCTTTCTTTAAGAGGATTCATCCTCGAATCTAAACCTTCATTAATGTCAAAAGGAGATAAATCAACAACATTAAAAGCATCACTTACATTATAATCATTAGGCAAGTCTATCTTGTAAGCATTATCATTAATCCTCTCTAAAATTTGAAAAGGTCTATCTCCTCTAGGGTCAAGCTTACTTTTCCTAAGATTAGGAAATCTTTCTTTCCCATAGTGCATCCAAACCCAAGCACTTGGTTCAAATACAATTTTAACTCTAACCCTATTGGTGTTCTTAGCTATTTGCTTATTCCTTTTTTCTATGTTTGAACGCACCTTTTCATGCAATTGTTTAACCAAATCACATTTCTTTTTTCATTTTAAGTCTAATCTCATATTTGAAGATATAGGGGAAAGATCTAATGGACTCAATGGTACAAACCCATAAACAACCTTAAAAGGGCAATAATGGGTGGATGTATACACACTCCTATTATAGGAAAACTTTATATCCATCAAACTTCTTTTATAAGGGAGGAACTTTTTACTAATGCCAAATAGTGTCTTAACTTCTTCATGACTGAAAATAGTGTCTCAACTTCTTCATGATATATTCTAATGCCAAATAGATTTTCTCTATTGGATTATGCCTCTTTTATAAGGGAGGAACTTTTTACTAGGGTAATATACTGTATGTTCATTCTTTGCCTCATCTTCTTATGCTAACATCACCCTGCATAACTCTCTTTCACTGTCAGATACAAAATTAATGGCTTCCTTGACTTAGGGGCTTTCTTAGTGGGTTAGTTAAGTACCCCTTTATCTTCTTAAAAGCCTTATAATGTTGTTCATTCCATTTTTCTAGTTGGTCCTTCCTTAACAGTTTAAAGATTAGCTCATAATTATGAGTGATTTTTATTATGAACCGACTAATGTATTAGAGATGACCTAGGAAACCATGAATTTCCTTCTCTGTGTTAAGTGAAGGCATATCCTGAATGGCCTATACCTTGTCTGAATTCACCTTAATACCCTCCCGCTCACCACATGTCCTATTACCTTACCAAACGTAACCTTGAGCACACACTTCTTAGCATTCAACCTTAAGTTATACTGATCAACCCTCTTTAAGAACTTTTCCTAATGCTGCAAAGTGTACTTCCTTCATCTCAAACTTCACCATCATGTCATCCACATACGTTTCTACTTCATTGTGGATCAAGTCATAGAACAAAGCAATTACGATTTGTTGTATGTTACTCCTATATTCTTTAAACTGAATGACATTACTTTGTAATAATACATTCCCTACTTTGTGTTGAAGGCTATTTTTACCTTATCCATAATGGCCATAAGGATCTAATTATAACTTAAGAACCCATCTATGAAGGAGTACATAATACAAATTATTGTACTATCACCAATACGTCAATGTGGGGCAAAGGGAAATTATCTTAGCGGTAAGTTTTATTTAGGTCCTTATAATTAACACACATCCTTACTCTCCCATCTTTCTTTGGTACTAGCATAATATTGGCTAGCCACTCACAATAGTCAACTATCTCTAAGCACTTGGCATTCAACTGCTTCGCCACTTCCTCTTTAACTAGTTGAGCCTATTATGATCTCATTCTTCTAAGCTTCTGCATTATTGGCCTCATGTGTAGGTAAGTCAAAATTTTATGCTTAACTATCCTTTAGTTAACCCCCAACATATCCTCATATGTCTGATTATTTTTTAGTAATTATTCAAATTTTCATCATTCTTATGGCGTGATATCACTGACAATGAGCAAGATTTTGAATTTTTCTATATGCCAAGATTAAACGCAGTGATATGCATAAAATTAACAT
Organism: Omphalea diandra; assembly: GCA_949677035.1. NCBI lineage: Eukaryota > Viridiplantae > Streptophyta > Magnoliopsida > Malpighiales > Euphorbiaceae > Omphalea > Omphalea diandra. The sequence goes on from CATIWR010153263.1 coordinate 27,161, forward strand.
TAATTGTGACATGAAATGATGCATGCTATACACATTACCATCAAGGAACATATCACACAGGTAAGCAAATTTATTATTCATTGCTTTAAACCTTAAAATAAATACATCATCATATGCAAAAAGCCTAGAAATAATAACATCAGAAGTGCCAGGAAAAATAACTTTTTATAACATATTGGCAGGATTCTTTTCAACATTGGTGTTCTCTTCCCTCTCAATTTTCGTCTCATCAACTATCCCCTAGGTAACATTTAGGTCATTGGCCAATTTAGGGTGCAGTTCATCCTCAACTCCTGTACTAGCTATGGCTTTCACTACTCTCTCAAAATCTTACTTTATTTTGTTATCTTCTAGTTCAATATTCATAAAACTTTCTTAGAACATCATCTCACTAACTTAGTCTAATCAATTTGCATTTCAGCACCATTTCCTACACCTTTAATGAAGTTGAAAATCATATTTTAAATGTCAGCCAAGCTCAACCCTACATATGTCCCCTCAATAAACTTACACAACCTCATATATCCTTATTCTAGATACATAAGGGCGTATCTTGATTTATCAAATTGGATTGTTTCTTCTTAAAGTGTTCACTCATTACCCAAAATTGTTGGTCCAACAAGTATTGCTCATGTTCTTCTTCAAATATCTTTCATTTATCATTCAATGGCTTGGTGGTCTATGGGAAGTCAGATAAGATGTAGATCCTTCACTTTCAGCTTTGTTCCTTTCCTATGATAACTAAGTCCCCTTTTAATAGTTTGAGTGAGAATCTCAAAAAATTTGGCACACTTATAAAATTCTTTTCCAATCTTTGACTAAGCAGAAAATTCATACTCTCTATGATACCTATCACCTTCAAGTCAAACCCATTTATCTATAACTCTAGCCATTTGAAAACCTCTAAGATGTGGGACAACCATGCTCAGTACTTATATAGTTTCCTTAACTTCCCCATAGATTATCACTGTTTCACCTTTGTAAGGGATCTTAACCTTCTAATTCACCATAGATGACACTCCTCCCAATGAATGGTACCATGGTCTTCCTAATAGTAGTGAAAAAATGATAGAGATCTCTAATATTGTAAATTCTACCACTATTTCTACAACCCTAAGTTTTACCATGGTTTTGAATACTCTAGCAGCCAGCCTTTTACTATCATCATAGGTTCGAATGATGTTATCTAAAGCCTTTAAATCCTTATCTAATACCTCAAACTTATGCAACAATTTTAGAAGGTAGATGTTAATCTAAAATCCATCATCGACTATCACACATGGTGTTCTTCTCCCTTTCACCTCGACTCTTATGAATAAAGCTAAGTTGCTGTCCCTTGCTTCTTGTGGCAAATCCTCATAGGAGGTGATCTTTCTTTTATTGGTGACTAGAGTGACAACATCTTTTGGTGTAGCTTAAAGATAATCAGACTCTACAACGCTTTAACCATAGCCCTCTTATGCTCTTAAGAAGTGATAAACAATTCCTATATACTAATTTGGGCTGACATCATCTTCAATTGCCTCAAAATAGGGTTATCATCTTTTTCCCTTCTTCATTGCCTTTTTTCCTTCTTTCTCAACCCTTAGTTCCTTAGGGGCTTTTCTATTAGGATAATATTTTCCACTTCTAGTCACCTATCTCACTTACACCCTCTTTTCTTATCATCATTATCTTTCCACAATTGGATTATTTTTCCTCTTTTTACCTCTTTTGTCTCTTCACTTGAGCTTTCCTATAGATTAATAGTGCAAACAATGACTGTAACCTCCTTTGGTATCTCCTCAATGGTAGCCATGACGATGTCTTTAGGAATTCTTAAATCTATCATATATGTCTTTTTGGTTCAAAAGTGGAACATTACGATATTTTGGAGGAGGATTCCCTCGTATGCTTATTCTTCTGACATTTGGTGAAATAATAGTCTTATTATTAATAAGATTTTGAATCTTCTACCTTAACATGTAGTAATCATCAGTGTTATGCCCAGTTACTTGGTGGAAAGTAGAATAAGCAATGGCATCATACTCTTTCAGTAATAGATTAGGAGATGGCCTTAATGCTAGTGGTTTCAAGACACCCCTTTTCATAACCTTTCAAATGCCTTAAATAAGAGCATACCAAAATTTGTGAATTGCCTTGGGGCTTTTTCTGCATTCACGTCAATCATCTTATTCCCTTCTCATTGAGATTGGGATGGAGCACTTCTCATCCCACCATACTGCTTCTTCGACTTAGTCTATAACTTTTTAGCTTGCAAACTAGCTTCTCTAAGGTCTTTAAAATTTTATACCAATATGCCCTTAATCTTTATCCCCATCCTCGACAATGTCCACTTAATAATCATCCTAACTTGTTCCCTTTTCGTTAGCATGGTAGTCACCTCTGAAGCCAATTTCTTCTACTTCCTTATGTAATCATTGAAGCTTTCACTAGTTTTCTGTTTAATGAGTCCAAGTCTTGTAGAGTAACTTCTAGTGCTGAGTTTCATGCATAATGCTTTTCAAAAGCTTTTATTAATTTTTTTTAGTACCCCCTAATTATCTTAGGTAACTTATAATAACATGTCTTTGTAGACCCTTTTAGTGATAATGCAAATAGTTCAAGCATGGTGTTTATGGGTACACCAAAAATCTTCACTATCAACACATATGAGTGGATATGGTTAGTGGTGTCTTGAGTTCTAGTGAACTTGGGAACTTCAAGCATTTAAAAGTTTACAAGGAACTTCTGAAGCTTTTAGGCAAGCAATTCTATAATATATGTTTCCTTCTTCAAACCCCTATCATCGAGTATCTTTTGGATCTTTTTCAATTATTTGGCAAAGTCATCAAATTGAGTGCTTTCCTTCTCACTCTCCATGGGCTTATTAAGAGCTACAATAATACTCTTTACTTTCTTAGCTAGCTTATTCTCATGATACTTTTTTATCCCAAATAAGTCATCATCAATCACCACGAGGTCGAGGTGCCTTCGTAGGCACTTTCCTCTTATCGGTCCTACTAATAGATGCATCAATTTTCTTTAGAATCTCATTGAGGTGCTTATTAACCTCTTTAGTGACATTTTCCCTCCATCTTGTAGTTAAACTCAAACATTATACTCTCTAACATTCCCAATGAAATTATGGGTTCCATGATCAATTCTGATATTTAAATCGAGCTAGGCTTCTTATTTTTGTTAACAAGTTAGTTGCCCCTTTTCTTCTACGAGGGTTTGGATAGAACTATAATTACTATAAAATAAAGGTTATTAGCATGATGTATAAATAAGATGTATAATGCATGTATCATGAAATGCACATATTATTGTAAAAGATCATTCCAACCTTATTTCTCCCACACATGAGGTCTAAAGGCTCTTTCCTAGGTGGGTCCTAATTCTTCTATCATTATGGGATAAAAAACATATAGTGGTCACCTCAAATCAAATTGTGTTGAAGTCCTAAAAGAACACACTTGTATGTAATCTAAAGGAAAGAAGGAGAAAATCGAATACAAAAAAAAAAAAAAAAAACTCTTTACATTACTTTAAGAAGATGTATGAGTAAGTGATGGATCCCTTTAACAAAGAAAATAAGGAATGTGTATGAACATTTACATAAGAGTCGAGAGTTCTTTACATGGTAGGGTAGGAGAATATACAAATACTTATATGAGGACTAATTACATTGAAGGGGAGTTGGGTAACATTATATTTACATGAGGAATACTTACTTATTTCCTTTAAGGACTTCAACCCTTCTTTTTGGAAAGAAAAACAAACAAAGAGGTGTCCTATTACAAGGTATTACTAGCTCTTACATGCGCCTAAAGGTTAAGATAATTATTACAGTTGATGGCTCATACAAGCTTAGGGACAGTTGTCGTAAACCCCTCATTTGGTATATCATAAAATAGTTAGCTCATAAGTGACAAACCTTCCTCACCATCTCCTAAGCCCAAATGGAGCTTAAGTCTTAAGCTTGGAGAATTCATTAGCTTATCTAAGGATAGATCTAGTGCATGTGTTAAAGTATAAAGGCTACATAGATGCAATGGATTAATCAACAATAAAGTTAATATGGTAATGAGTGAACCAAAGATAAAAAGTGAAGTCAATTTCAAGTCTCCATGGAGTTGTCATTGTAGGCACTATGAAATCATGAGTTGAGGTTGCACTCAAACAAGTAGAATCTTATTTACCACTCTATTCTTTTATCGATCAATGAGGGATCAAAAGGACGAAGGTCATACATTGGTATTAACCCCCTAAAGTATGACATATATTTAGATTAATGGGGGATCCTTTAGGCCTCATGCAAGATTTAAAGCCCTTTTTCAATTTTAGTGGCCAATGGGGGACCAAGGTAAGGAAATACATTGGTATCATCCCTTAATGGATTATGGAGTCGGTACCCAACTTTGGTCCGAATAAGAATTTGGGTAAGGATGAAATGTAAACTTATCTAAAACATTTAGAAGGCCTAATTCATCACCCCATTAGAGATTAGGTTCGAAAATTAGGTATGACTTAGGAAAGAGGTTAGACACCCCAAATCGTCTAAATGTTGGGATTTGGAATTTTGGCACCTTTAGTTCACTTTTTATCCTATCAAACCTATTATTAATTAGTCTAGTTAAAGCTTCTAATCATGTTTCTAGCACATCCACTTAGGCATGCCATCATCAAGGCATCATAATCACATTAAAAGGGGATGAAGAGGAAGCAACATCTAATGGAAAAGGTCATGCATATCAATCAATCATAATCATGTATAATCATGCATAATGGGACTTATCATATCCCCTCCACCACCTATATGAAGAAGACACAAGTTAGTTAATATCAAAGAGATAAATAATGAAGTAAACAAAGTAAAATGGAATTAGGGAAAAACTCCAAGTCAAAGAAATGCAGGCATATTTCTAAATCTCAAAGTCAACATCACATAAAATTGCATAATAGTAATAATAATGACAAATAAAACACAAACACATGAATCATGTAATATGAAACATCACAAATGAAATGTAATTGCATTTTGGAGGATATTGATGGCCCAATGCAGAGATTCTTAACAAGTGGTATCCTAACGTTATTGAAACCTCTTATACATTGCTCCTAAAGAGTTGAGCGTTCATGAATACCACTAATCACAATGACGATTAAGATGTTAGTAAAAAAGAAACTATCTTATGGTTGAAGATATGTGTAGAATGCAAACATAAACATAACATAATAAGGGATCATTAAGTGTGGATCTTTTTTCCTCAACTTTAATCATGTAGTCACCTAAGACATAATGAATGAAATGAACTAGATAGAAAGCTAATCATATCTTTCCATGGTGCTAATGATTAGGACACAACCAAAACCTCAAATAATAATAATAATAATAAAGTTCACAAGGTCATAGGAAAAAAGAATTCCTCATTTGGTCATGGCCCAAAATGGTCTTAAAACAGAAAATGTATCATACCTTAAAACATCAAGTAAAGAGGAAGAAGAAAGTTTAATGTATGGAAATCATGAAACACACCCAAACTTGATCATTGCCCTATTATTTAATTGAATAAGGATCCTAGGTGATGAAACCTACCTTTATTTTATCAATGGAACTCCCAAGACATCCATTAAAAGTCTTAAAAGAGAAGGAACCCGAATGGAGAAGAGAATGAATTTTCTAAATTATTCTCAATTAAAGAGGGTTATATAGACTAATAAGTGGATAATACAATCTTTTAAGTGGTCTGTATAGACTATTAGAAGTCTGTATAACCCACCTAGACTGAGTTTTTCGAGAAGAAAGAGAAAAGGAAAAAGGGAAGAAGAGAAAGGGTAAAAGGACCTTAGGTTGCTCCTAGATTATTATTCTTGCCTCAGAGGCACTTGGTTATGAGACTATCCTCCAAAATACAATGGGTATGTTAAAAAATTAATAGCAAATGCCTTGATTCTACCTTGGATCTTTAGTTTAATGGGTTAAGTGTTTGGTTTATGTGTGTTTAGGATGTTTTATTAGTAATTTTGGCATAGTAACACTAAGGTTTTTCAAGCATTCTCCTTTTTTCAAAATGAACGATATTTATAGAGGGGGAAGAGTGCACTAGAGTTGGAATGGTTCTAGTTGCACTTTATTCATGACCCATTGCAAACAAGGGCTATGAAGGTTTTGGAATTAGGATTTTCAAGTGGTCTATGCAACCAATAGGTAGGCTATACAACCTATTGGTTGGTTGTATAACAATTTAATTTACAAGGGGCATGATTCTACAAGGTTTTGTTGGCTAAGGTTTAGCACTTGGTTGTGCAACCAAGTAAGATGGTTGTACAACCAATTAAACTCTAGCTGGTAAAATTAGGTTTTAGTGGACTTGATCTCTGTTCTAGGCTTGATTAAGGCTTTTTAAGGCCTTTATTCTTCTTTCTTTTACAACTACCCTTGCATTTTGGGGAATGACTCCAATAATTTTCATCATGGGCTTGCATCTTGAGACTTAGAATCTGATGCTCATAATAACACTTCATAATGGATTCTTAACAAGATCAACAATAAATTAATTTGTGATTCTATTTATTGGATTATTTGCCTATAAGATACAAAACAAATAATTAACTATATTAATAATAGAATAATTAGTGTTAGAATTTACAGTTTTATTATTATCCTGTGTATACTCACATATGACTCGAACCAATATCAAAATTATACCTCCAATTTTCTATTAACCTCATCAATGGATATGTTCAAAAAATTTTCCTTCATTATTTCAATAGATAAGTTTCATGAAATTTTAATAATTTAATATTTGTGTATCATTGTTTTAAAATATAAAAAATGAAAAGTTGGATTACTATTATAACTTACTCGACATAGTTTGTTACTTCACAATAATTAAGAAGAATATTTGTTTAAGTTGTGTTATATTCTTGTCGGTTAATATTGTGCTTCTAAGTCTACCTGAATGAGCGAATATTTGATCAAATCTTGGGTATATTAATTATTTTAGGATTTCCACCATCATCATTCTGAGGTACACTTTTGTGTCTTTTATACAAATGTAGTTTGAAATAATAAGAGCAAAATGATAAAACTTTTTCAACTAAGTATACATAACAAATAGAACCTTCAACCTGTGTTTTATTTTTGATATTATTCTTTAAATGTCAAAGAAATCTATAGTAAAAATATATAATTAGAGTATGTATAAATGAATATGTATAAATAAAATAAGTATAAATGAAATAAATAATGTCATTGAAATTGAAATATGAAATGTACCTCAAAAGGATGCATCCATTGGTCTTGCATAGGGCTTGCTAGCTTAGCTTCATATGTCAAATATACTACTAGATGTTCCATTGAATTAAAGAAATTTGGAAGAAAAATTAGTTCCAACTTACACAAAACAAAAGGAATGTCGAACTCTTATAGAATGCACTAAGAGAAGCTTTACTAGTACATACATTATCAAGTGGAAGCTCATATTCAACTGCAATTGAAGTTTTAGATCCGCCCACTTTACCATGCAAATATGATAGTATTTAGTTCCAAATAACAACGATTCTGACACTTCTTATGATTACTAGACATTTAATCTTGTTTCCATCCATAAACTTAGATTGATAAGTAGTAAATTGAATGAATAGTTAATACCATCTAAGAATTCCTACCGTTAAACCATTCTTAAGTCTATAATACATTCAATTTCTATATGACCTCATTATATTTTTCTGAAAATTATGAAAATATAGTGCAATGAAAAATAACTATAATATATTTCATTTTAAATTTTTATCAATTATTTTGCGTTGTTTCATGTATAATATTATCTTCTTATCTCTCATTGCTTACAAGGTAAAAACCTAGCTCATTTAGAAACTTATTGCTATATTTACCGTGATAATATACTTCGCACAACGACTATTGAAATTTTGACAACATCTCCTTATAGTTCTCTTATTGCACCAAAATAAAAAAAATATTATAACACATTTTCCATTCTACACTAAGACATCATGTGAGAAATAATAAACCAAAATTTCAAGTAACAAAATGAAATATATTGTCCACAACAAGTTATATTAAATAACAAAATCTCTAAATTGTCCACTTTGAACAATTCAGTGTCCTCTCGTCATCTAATGAGAAGGATAACAAATGAGTATCTATGATTATATCTATATTTTATTCTTAGTAATTTATAAGAAATTCATGCAAATTTCTTATAAACGAAATATAATTTCATTATTTTCCTTTTAAAAAGTAAAATGCAATAATGAACATTAAATAACAAAATAAAAATTTCAATAATAGAATAATAAAATTAACAACAGAGGCCCTACAAATTTTGAAATTTTATGGAATTAAAAATTTAATTCTATTTTTAATATATTTGTGTAGGGCAATTTATGACATTCAAAATTTTTAAGGCGATTTATAGCAATTAAAATTTTTAAATATTTTATAGCATTTAAATTTCAATCATATGGATTTGAATATACTTTTATTTTTAGTGCAATTTATAGTATTCAAAATTTTTAAGGCAATTTAGAGCAATTAAAATTTTTAGGCAATTTAGGTCAATTAAAATTGTAGATATTTTATGGCATTCAAATTTCAATTCTATGAATTTGAATATATTTTTATTTTTAGGCAATTCATGGTATTCAAAATTTTTAGGATAACTTAAGGTAATTAAATTTTTTGGATATTTTATAACATGCAAAATTCAATACTATCTTAAATTTCTATTAAAGTGGATATTCTTTTTATTGTTAGGCCAATTTATGGTATTCAAAACTTTGAAGTCAATTTCGGATAATTAAAATTTTGGATATTTTATGGCATTTATCATAAATTTTTTTTAGGATATTTCAATTACAATTTATGAAAATTTTTCACTTTTGAATTATTTTGATATTATTAAATTTTAGGATAATTACTTCATAAAAATTTTTCACTTTGAATTATTTTAATATTATTAAATTTATGAAAATTTGCTTTTATGCTTGTATAAATTTTATCGCTCTTTAATTAAATAACTAAGTTATTATAGCCTCAAAAGTTTAAGATTTAGAGTAATATAAGTAGATAATACAAAACAAAATAAAATTAATAAGAATAATATCTAATTTGTTAGAAAAGTAGATTTAACTTATTTTTTTTATTGATGCTTAATGAAGCTTATTATTTATTACTATATTTAATTTTTTTTCAGTATAAAATTCTATTTATGTCATCTATTTAAAAATTATATTTTTAATTTCATTTTATTATATTAATTTGATTTTAAAAAACTAAAAGCAAACTAAATCAAATTAATCAAAATTTTTTAAATAACAAATCAAATTCAATTGACTTTTATATTTAGTTGAATTAAATCATTTTTAACCAGTCAACTCATTTCAATTTCTCGATTTAAGATGGATAATGACTATCCCTAGTCATACCTGTATTTTTTTGTCTTTTCATTATATATTTTGTTGAAATTCAAGAACAAATTTATATTACACAAATTATTTTTATTTTATATATTACTATTAATTTTTCTCATAATCATAAAATTTATTCCCAATCTCTCTATGTAAATTATATTTCTTTTATTTCCATTAAATCATTTTAACATATGTTGTAATATATTAGTATTATTCTATGAGTGAAAATAAATATATATTTTTTAATTATTATGTTATAATAAATAACTATTATATGAGCAAAAATAAATTATTATGTGAGATTCAATATGTTTTATGAATTGTCTATTTATGACTTATTTGTCCAAAAAAATTGTTCAAAGATATTTGACTTATTATTATTATTATGAAATGTCTATTCATGACTTATTTATTTAAAAAAAATTGTTAAAAAATTAGTGATGTTTAATTCATGAACAACTCACCATATTTAACTTTTTTTAAAATCTTTTTTTATCTTATTATTAAATTCATTTTACTATTTAAGAACACACATATTTGGATATTATTAGTGATGCAATATTGCATGGTAAAATTTTCCTTGATCTTTTCTCTATATTTAAAAAATTATTTAGAGAAAAGAAAATAAATAAAAAATACATTTTATTTTTTACGTTTAAATAAAAACAATATTTTTCTTCTTCAATAAAAAATTATCAAAAGTAAAAATATAAATTCATTATAATTCATTTAATTATTAGAGTTTCTCTCATTTTATAGAAAAAATAAAGAGAAAAACATAAAATTATTTTTTTCATTCTTTATTTTTCTTTTATTTCAAACAATAAAAATTATAATTTTTCTTATTTTTCCACCTTACTTTTTCTCCATTTATTTTAGTTCATTCCAAACGGGTTTAGGTCCCAAGTATGAATGCTCAGAGTTCGCCTTGGCGGGAGGGACGAGTTGATATTAATTGAGCTAAACTAGGCTCGTTTAGGAGTATGCAGGGACAATTATCAGTTTAATGCTTTATTATGGTTTGAAATTAGGCCTAAAACTGATGTAAAAGGAACCCATTTGCTTTTTTTTTAAAAAAATTCAATTTATAAAGTGTGATAGATTGTTCGAATTGGGCGGAGTTGGCCGCTAGGCGGTCAGGCGACTCTTTTTTTTTTTAAAATGCATTAAGAAGCTGAAAGAGACAGAGAAAGACGATGGCAGTGGACAACAACTTCGCATCATTGTTGGAGAAATTGAAGGTGGAAGATCTATGGCTTTGTCCCACTTCTTGGGAATCCAAATCCATTCCTTCTCGTCTGTCTCCTTCGGATCCCCTCAATTCCTCTCCTCCGCAGCCCCATCTACACCCTGCTTCCTCCCTCTGCGTAAGTGGGCCCAACTACATTTTACGCATTTTTTATAATTTAACAGCCATGTCTCTGACTTCGACATTTCATGTTAATTTGGTGAAGTAATGCCAGTGTTTTAGGGTTGGAAACTCTTGCTTTGTGAGTCAACCGCTTAACCAGTGAACTATTAGCTATTGACGCCTGTATTAGAAGTTGGGTGTAGTGTCAATCGTTTATGTTAAGGTCAGAGACATGATTTTTCCTTTTTTTGGTGTGGTGTCAGGAGGCAAGTTTGGTAAGATTAGCATTGAACGCTCTGCAAGGCATGGAATCAGCTCTTGTTAATATTAAAAAGATTTCTGTTGCTTTCTGTTCTGACGCGGCTGATAGGTCTTACCATCGAATTCCGAGTCTATGGAACCGGTCTTCAAGTACTTATGCATTGGGAAAGATTCTCAACTCCATAGGCTGCTTGGGTTCTCTGGTTTTTCTTCTCCGTAAATTTGTAGATAATTTTATGTATGTGAAAATGGATGTGCAGTCGTTGTTGCATAATGGGCTTGAAAATTCTGAATTAGCATATCAGAATGAAGGGCACCTTTCTTACAGTCTAGTTAATCAGGCTTTTGCTGTAGCTCTAGGGAAGGTACTAGAAGGGTACATAAGTGCTCTGAATACAGTATTTGCATCAGTGTGTTTGAGGCGTGCATCAAAAAAAGTTGATGTGTCTTTGCATGATACTTATGAGGAAGGATGCCTCACGAGCATTGTACATTCTGAAGTTACGCTACTGGAAGTCTATCTGCACACCAAAGAATTGAGGACTCAGATTGAAGCTCTTGGAAATATATGCAATCTATATAATATAGCTCTCTGCTTCTCAGAGTATTCTCTGGAGGACTTAACTGCTAAGGCAGCTGTGGAGTTTTCTAACTTCTGCAGAGGAGGGGATCTTCTTACTTATTTGTATACGCTACTACAGGTCTGCTTAAAATTGTTCGCAATATTTGTCCTTCTATTCTTTTTCCACTTTTTTCCCCTGATTGAACGAAGTTAGGTTGTGTCAAGATTCTGTCTTTCGATTAATTTCATTTACCAGGTTTCACAAAGTGACATCTTTTGACATGGTTGTGTATTATTTGATGGGCACACCAGAGTCTAGCTTAGTGTTAACTTTCAGTGTTGGAGAAGTATAAGAGGTCAACTAGTCAAGCATAAAAGGTCAACATGAACCAAGTATTATCACTTGCTAAAACTTTACCATTATCTGAGTGAAAGGATATGTATCAATGGCTTCTATTATGTTACATGCTATGATGTCAAGGATCATGGGTTTTTCATTCATTTCGTTTTTAAATATTAAGTTATATTCTCTTGAAAGTCAATCTTAACTGCTTCCAAGTTTTAGATTTTCTGTTTCTTAAAACTGTAAGAACTTGTTTTCATGTTATTTTTCTTGTTTTTCACCTGAATTGTCCTAAAAATTTATTTTCCTGCAGGTTGCTGATCCTGCTCACAATGCTCTACTCAAGTTCCTGTTTGTTCGCTCTTGTGAACCTTATAATGGATTTATAAGATCATGGATATTTAGGGCTGAGACTAGTGATCCCTATAAGGAGTTTATAGTAGAATGTGTTGATAAACTACCGCCTTATCTATATTGTAAAGCTGGTACATCTATTGACTTTCCATTGGCGAGTGTTAGGGTAATTTATTAATATGAAATTTGAAGTTCCTAGAGTCTTTTTGTTTGTGTTATAGTTTCAATATTGTTGTTAGTTTTGATTCTCATAATTTGATTGGATAGCAGGATGGAGTTGCTCTTCCTTGCTTTCTGAAGGACTTTTTGATTCCAATTGTCAGGGCTGGTCAGCAGCTTCAAGTGCTAAAGAAGTTGTTTGAATTGTGCAATTATGTTGGCCCCGGTGATCATACTTATCATGATTTTCTTCCTAGTTTCAGTGAAAATTTACGTGACGGTTTGTTTAGTTCATCTCCAATGACTTTCAGCAAAGGACATTTAGAAGCCATGGTAACTGCAAGGAAAAAGTTTTACAAAATAATGCATGGGAAACTTGAAAATATGTTGGCAAATTTGGAGTTTAGATATCAACAGGTAATATTTTTGTGCTAGGGCTCCTCAGAATTTTCTTTGCCTTCTTCTACACGTGATTAGGTTGAACTGCTTGATAATCGTTCTCTTTATTATTATTTTTTAACTTTTGTTTAAATGTCGTGGAAAAATGGTGGTGGATTTGGCATTTGGGTGGCATACTGATTTGGCCACAATTTCAAATCAATACCAAGATACAGAAAGGTGAAAGATTCTCATTTGTATTCATTGAAACTACAGTTCATGTTGTTGTGGCCTTTTATATTCTCATCCTCATTGAAACAGTAGTTGCTGCTATAGTTCTACTGTGCTTTGGTTGATTCCAACACATAAAATGTTGAAGTCTTGTCTATGTTTTTGATGATTTTTGGTACCATGATGCATGCTATCTGTATTTCCTAGTCCAGGTGTATGTTTCATTCCCCTTCCTGTCATCAAATTTGCAAGTGAATAAAATGCTTTAGATGATTAGCATTGTATGAAGGACAAAACATCATTGAGCTCCAGTACTTGGCCATCAGTGCAATTTTACTAATTCTTGAATATTTATCACACTTAAATTTTCAGATGTATCTACCAGAGGTGTGTAATTCCAATTCTGCTAAGATGTTATGACTTATATTCATTACTTTAAAATGTTTTTCTTGAGCACTGTTACATTTTATATATGTGCATGCTGGCTATTTTTTGAGAATGTAATCAATTATTAATTAATTTTCTTATGTCTTTCATGTATATCTTATTTTTCAGGTAGTTCCACATGGTGCTGTACCTATTTTCACTGACACCAGTGGATGGGGTTTGAAGGATGAATGCATCTTCACTTTGGATGATGGGTTGATTGTCCCTTCAACAGCTGACAAATGGAGCTCAAATGTGTAATCTCTCTCTCTCTCTCTCTCTCTCTATTAATTTTTGATGCATGTCGATGCGTGTGAGTGAACATCTACGTTGCTGTATTTGGTAAATATTCACTAAATGTTGCTGACATTAGGAGAGTGTTTGAAGTGTTCAACTATGTTAATATGAGGGCTCAGGAGAGGGTGAGAATACCGCAAGGGTTTGGTGAGTTTGGATGGCTTACCAAATTAAACCCATCAAGTTGGTATTGACACAAAACTTATGGAGCAAGAATGCCATATTAATCAAATCAGGTCTAGGCAGTTGGCTTGGGTGGTGAGCATTCTTATAGGCCCAAATACTTGTAATTTGAGCCCTCATTGTCAGGTTTTTGGGATTTTAGTTTCTAAATCTTAATTTCATATCCATTTGTAGAACTTGACAGAGAGTAGGGACCTTGGACTGGATAGTTTAAGATGGGGATGTATACTGTTTGCAGAATGACAGTTTTATGCCTGTGTTAGTTCAATTTGAGTTATTTAGTTCTAAAATTTCAGGATCTGGATTGGTACTGAACCACATGTTTTAATTGAATATCTACAGAAACCTAAATCAACCAAACCTTTTTCAAAATTGAGATTTTCAGGTCATTTAATGAGTTTTGATGTTTTACCTTGTTGCTCACACAAAATATCTCTTGACCTGAATCTTATTCCTTAATATATTCGTTCTATTTTCCTGCTTTTCTGCGGGTCTTTTTCCATTTTAAATTGCTGTTATGGGCTGGCTTACTGTTGGATTTCTCTACTTCTCAGGGCAGTTGGAGAAACAAGTTCTGATTACTGGTTGGATACAACTGAGATGTCTGAGTGTTCATCTTTAAGTGGTTCTGAAGAGCTAACTGATTCTGGAAAACTGACTGAGTATCGTAATAGCTTGGTTGGGCAGGAACAGAGATGCTTATTTTCTTTAAGCTTTTCTGTGGCAAGCCCCACTGCCAATACATTAGTAAATTCTAATCAAAGTGAAAGGTCAATTGATATGGAAAGCAATTTGCCTGAAAACTGTCTAAACAATTATGCTCCTAGCCGCTTTGTTCTATCCTATCATAAGAGAAAAGCTTTCAACCACATGTTTGTTCCGGCAGTTTTGGACAAGTCAGACTTGTTGTGCATATCTGATACTCAAGATACAGATTGCTTAACTGCGAATAATTGTTTCTATGATGATGAAGATTATAGATGTTACTGGAGGTCCAGTCAATGTGACTTGGCCATAGAAATGAATAAAGGAAATATGATATTTATAGATGAAGATCTACCATATTTTAGCAAACTGATGTTTAATAAATATGTTTCAGAAGCCCTGGCTGACGATCAACTTGCAAATGGCTTCCATGATTCAAATTCAGTTATATTGCAGCCATGGAAGAATAATTATCACAACAATTTTCTCAATGCAAACCCAATGCTGAGAAAAAATGTTTTCTTTCGCTTAAAGAGCAACCCTGAACAGAAATGCAGTTCAGCCTATGGACAACCATTACCTTACTTTGACTTTTCAACAGTTGAAGACCCTTGCAAGGTATCTGCAGAGAAGCTAGCTGCCAATTCAGGACGAGAATTGAGGTCTCAAGTTTTCCCTGTTAACACTGATAAGAGTCATAAGAAAGATGAACAAGACTCTGGCGTCGACAGTATCTTGATTGATAATGCTAGAACGTCTTGTCCGACCTTACCTTTGAAGGAACAAAACCAAGATCATATTTCCACAAATGTTTTTGGCGGCAGGAATTGGGAGAGTCTTCTTAATAATTTTAGTTGCACTGAAAAGAACATTTTCAAAAAGCACAAGGAGGGTTTCTTGGCCATGTTTGAGATTCCGCTTGATTTCATCATTGACAAGTGTCTGCTGCAGGAAATTTCGCTCCAGTATCCTTTTATTATTTTTCATTGCCTCTTAGAGTATTACTTCAAAAAAATGCATTCATCTATGCATGTAGGTAGGAGTTTATTTATATATGCAAGTATATGCACTAGATGTTGAGCAAAGATTATTATGCTATGATTAGTTTTTTGGCCTCATATAAATATCCCATGCATGGACTTAGGCCCAATGGGATATTTGGTTCATGAAGAGAGATGTAACTTTTACTATATTGGATTTATCACTATATCTTGATATCAATTTCCATAGGCTATATGGTTTTCTGCTGCAACTCATTGCCGTGGTGACATGAAAAATGGATATAGAATATTCCATTTTATATGTGTTATGCTAGGTGAACAATATAACAGGTAAATGTGGGCGCAAGGATGTAAAGGTTTGCATGAGGCTTCCCATATTTAATGCTCTAGAACAGTTCAGATATGTAGAGTCTTCCCCTTGCATTGTGAGGAGGCTGTTTTTTTCTTTTTAATCCAGGACCTCTGGATCACAATGGAGCAACCTTAGTGTTCCTTCTTATTACTTTGCAAGGGTATGATACTGTCAATTTTTTATATCCAGTTTTGTGAGCAGCAGCGGTGTTTCTTTATTTCATTTCAGCATTGATTTTTTGCAGGCTTGCTTTCTGTCTTTCTATTGTGTTTTTTCTTCTGCTCTGGAATTTTCTATGCTTTCAGCATATCGCAATGTCTCCTTTTCTTCCTTTAACAGAGGTTTACCTTTCTAATTTTTTTTTGAAGAAGATTTAAAGTCTATCCTTGTTTGGTTCATAAGAATAAATTTATGTTGGGATCTAATTGCTCAAGTAATTTTCAGTAGGCCTTTGAGCTCTGTATTGGTACTTGGTCCAATTGTTTCTTTATTCTGGAAACAGGCGAATTATTGATTTCTGTGCTGCTTTTCAAAACCCTATAAATGAGCTTAGAGTCTTCAAGTTAGCAGTTTATGAAGCTTTGTTAAAGTGTGGGTGTCCTTGGTTTGAGAGTCATATAAGAAGCTTCCCAATAATCTCTTTTTGAGGCACTGATTGGGGGTAGTCATAGAAGGACGTTAACATAACCCTAAAGAGTGCTGCTTAAGAAAAAACTGAGGCTTGGAGGCTCAAGTGAAACTTTACTAGATTAGTCCCACTAAGATGGTAGGGTAACTTACTTCCAAGAGAGCTGCTTTCACCTCATCCAAATGAAAAATCAGAAATCTTTTGTTGATTCAAAGACTATCAACGATTGACTTCTCATATGTTTCTAGTAGGAAGTGCCGGCTTGCTTCTCATGAACAGTTCTAATAAAGCATGATCCAGAAGTTCTCTAAGATTTTGAAATAATCAATGCATATTTATGACATTATGAATTGGTGGTTTGCTTGAATCCTTTGTTCACTCTTTCTTCTTGTCATTCTTCTTCTTTCTGTTTCATTTCTAACTTTTATGCTCAATATGTTGCGTTTGGAAGATTAATGATGTTCAAAATTATGTATTCCCTTAACAATGCTTAGGTATAAGTATGTCAGTAAGTTGGCCATCAAGCTGCTTGAAGAATTTGATTTGCATGAACATTTGCTGGCATTGCGGCGTTATCATTTAATGGAATTTGCAGATTGGGCAGATTCATTTATCATGTCCCTTTGGCATCATGTACTTCTGCTTGACAATCACTTTAATGTGTCATGTTTTTGAATTTTATGATCTAACAATCTTAACTCTTTCTAATCCATTCCCTTTTTCAATTGAAGCAACAGAAATGGTGTGCTGCAGAGGGAGGTCAGAGAGTTTCTCAAATTCAAGAGTTACTTGAGTTGTCAGTTCAGAGGTCTTCATGTGAACATGACCCTAATAAGGATCGGTTGTTTGTGTACATAAAGGGGAATGCCATAATGCCTCTTTCAACATCTGCTATTGGTGAGTTTCTTTTTCTTTGATAGTCTAAGTGTACTTATTGTAGCTGTCCTCAGACAGTAGGGTTAGGGATGTGACATGACAGCTATAATGTTGAAGTTGTGGGAGGTGAAAAAACACGTGTGACTTGCCTTTTCCTTGGACACCTTTTCTGGAGGTCCAGGATTCATTATTGCTTTTCCTTGGTTACTTTCTGTGTTAGTGTATTTATTAAGGTCTTTCTCCTTCTAAGTGGCATCATAGAAATATCCTTCTATCCGGAATGAGTACTAATCTTAATGATTGACATTTTAATCTTCCTTTCTGTTGCAATAGGTGCGAAGAGCTTCTAGTTGATTGAATGCTTTTTTTAATGTCTTAGGAGTTACAATTGAAAATTCCATAACATGACTTCAAATTACTCTTCAGTCAAATTTAGATCACTTTTCCTTCCACAACTGCTGCAGAAGTGAATCTTACATGGTGCTGGTTTTTTTTTTTTGTTTGTCTCTTTTCTATTTTTTTTTCCTAGAAAGCAACACTTTTTGTTTGTCCATTTTGTTGTTTACTTTCATCTTTTACTAATATTATGCTTGTCAACATGTCAGGAGTCCACTCCTTTGACTTCTTGGGTTTGGGTTACCAAGTTGATTGGCCAGTCAGTATTGTTTTGACTCCTAGTGCATTGAAAATATATGCTGATATATTTAATTTTTTGACACAAGTGAAGCTTGCTGTTGTCTCTTTGACGGATGTATGGTGCTCATTGAAGGTACTTGATCACTAGCTACTTTTGTGCTTTAACATGAGATAAATATCAAACAAGTATATATAGGCATTTGAATTTTCACTGGTAGGGCTTCTTAGTCAACCATATTGCTAGTTTTCTCACAATTCCAAGTGATATTATACATCCATTTGGATGTACCAATAATCTCTTTTGGAAGTAGATTGCTTAGACTGGGATCTATAATGGGCCAATTATAACAGAAAATTTTCAACTAATGCAAATACCCTGTTAAACTTTCTTGGTTATGGTGATATCTATGTTCCAGAAGTATGTGAAAATGCTTGCTTGCTTGTTGTGGCTCCTCATATAATTAATTCTCCTTGTTTTGTTGCTAGAGGATTCAAGTTTTGAAATATCAATTAGAAACTCTTCTTTTTCCTTCTAAATTTTCTAAATTAATTTGAAAGAGCAATTAAAACTTTTAGAGTTTGAAGGAGCAAATACAGTTTCTAGAAACTTGAAGAGGATAAAAATGTTGGTCAATGGTAGTTTGATTTTGAATCTGACTTCTTTGTGTGTCCTCTATTGGGGTATTTGTTTTTTACAGGATTCGATGTACTACATTAGTAAAAATGGCAAGTCTGCAGCACATGTAAGGGAGGTGGGCCAATTTAATATATTGATAAAGATGAGGTACGCTGAAATTTTCCTTTTATGTGTGAATATTGTCAGATTTATTCCATTGCTATGACAATTGAAGTTTTCTATTCATGGGTCAATGTATGTACTTCTAGCATTATTTTTTCATTGGCTGATGCCCATAAATAAATTGCATGACTTTTAGAGGAGAAAATTAATAGAACTGTGCATGGAATAGTCAAAATTTCAACTTAGAACTTGCTTTCTATAAGATATGGTCAATGATAGGGAAAAAGAATTTGTGCCATAGTCCTTTGCTTATTTGACATGATTTTTAGACAGTGATGTCAATTTTAACTTCAATGGAGTTTGAATTTAGCTAATTGTAAGTTATTGAAGATTTAAATGTAATCAATCTAAAAGAATATTTTCCATTTGCAAACAGGCAGTTATAATTATTTCTTTTGTCTAACATATGACAGGCACCAGGTCAATCATTTTATCTTTACTTTACAGCAATATGTACAGTCGCAGTTGTCTCACATATCATGGTGTAGGTTTCTTCACGACCTGAAGTATAAGGTACGTTTGAAACTCATTGCTTTTTGCTTTATTTTCTTCAGCCAATGGTATTTTTCATTTGCTAGATTTGTATTTACTGTAATCAAATGTCTTTATTGGTACTTCTAATATTTGTCATAATTCAATGTTACTGCTTTTCTGTTGACGGTAAATGTTGAGTTGAGTATCAATTTTCAGTTGAGTTTTCATTTATATGACTACCTTAGTAACAGTATACATTTTACTTCTCCATAATTCATGAGATGTACCTATAACTTGATTTTAGAATGCATATCAACTTATTCACGGTTGAATTTCAGCATTCAAAAAGGCTGAAAATTTTTACAATCTTGATTATAATTGTTGTCTTTTATTGTGCGACCTATGATGTTACGGTGGTTGTGATTGGCATAGAAACATAAATGCTAATAGTTGTTAAAGGCGAAAGGCGTACTAAGGTGCAAAGGTTTCCTGGAACCAAGGCGTGAGGCACAAGGTGCCGACGCATTCCTTATAAAAGTCAGGCGTATAAAAGAAATATAAAATAAAACTAATAGGACTAAAAACACAATACAAGCCTAAAATTATGAACTTAGCATGTTTAAGAGACATAAAATAAAAAAAAATGAAAAAGACTACGTTCAAGAGACATAAAGTTGTAATTATAGTTTTATAACTACAATTCTAAAGCAGCTTATAATAAAATTGTAGCTATTGTCCATAATCTTCAATCATTGTCATTAGGATCAATATGGTCATATTCTTCTGTATCTTCTTCGTCAATTTTCTCTTTCTCATCTTCTTCAATAAATAAAAGCCAAACAAAAATTTGTCATTATAACAACACTATATAAACATAAATTATTTATAAAAAAAAAAAGAAAACAACAATTGGCTGTGATGTGCGGCTTAAGAAGGAGAAGCAGAAAAGAAGAAGAAGAATGTACCATATTAGATTATATGATATATATAAATTGTTATGAAAGGGTGTATGCTTCTCATTGATTTAATGGTTATATATACAACAATATGAGTTAAATTAAGAAAGAATCTTGTAATCAAGTTATTCTTATAATCAAGCTGTTCCTATAATTTACGTTATAATTAACACTATAATTAAGGTACAAATCTTATAACACTCTCTCTTAAGCTGGAGCATAGATGTCATCATGCCCAGTTTGTTACATCTATTAGACACCCGATTCCCATGAAGAGCTTTTGTATAAATATTCCTAACAATTTTCCTGTTTTCACATATGCTGTAGAAATCAGATTTGCTATATCTTTTTCTCGAAGTGGCATTTTATCTCAATGTGTTTAATTTGTTCATGAAACATTAGATTTGAGGCAACATGAATAGCTGCTTGATTGTGGCACCATAGATTTGCTGGAATCGATACTTTCAGACCAACCTCAGTTATGAATTGAAAAATCCATATAACTTCGCAAACATATTGAGCCATTGCTCTATATTTTGATTTTACACTAGATTGTGATACAACACTTTGCTTCTTAATTTTCCGTGAAATCAAGTTGCCAACAACAAAAATACAATAACCAGTAGTATACCTTTAATCAATCTTTGATTTTGCCCAATCTACATTGGAAAAACATTCAATATTATTGTGACCATAATTTATATATAGAATCTCCCTTCAAATAACATAAGATTTGTTCCAAGGCTGCCCAATGATGTACTGTCAAAAACGATATAAACTGACTTACAACACTGATTGAATATCAGAGCGAGTCACTATAAGATAGTGTAGTTTTCCAACTAGTCTCTTATATCGTTCAAGATCATCGAAAACATCTCCTTTTATAAGTTGTTGATTTGGAAGCATAGGAGTATTATATGGTTTAGCTGTTAACTTTTCAGTCTCTATTAATAAGTTTACAGTATACTTTCTCTGTGATAAGAAAATGACTTATTTCTCGAGACCTCAATTCTCAAAAAGTACTCTAGTATTTCAAATCTTTAGTATTAAATTGACTCTGCAAGAAAGATTTCAAAGATGAAACTCTTTGAGTTTCATTGCATAGAATAATGCCAAATGCTGACTGCTTATAGAATACTGTATGATCAGACTTGCTTTTACTCAATCCAAACTTGTCTACTGCTCTGATTGAATATCAAAGCGAGTCACTATAAGATAGTGTAGTTTTCCAACTAGTCTCTTATATCGTTCAAGATCATCAAAAACATCTCCTTTTATAAGTTGTTGATTTGGAAGCATAGGAGTATTATATGGTTTACCTGTCAATTTTTCAGTCTCTATTAATAAGTTTACAGTATACTTTCCCTGTGATAAGAAAATGACTTTTATTTCTCAAGACCTCAATTCCCAAAAAGTACTCTAGTATTTCAAATCTTTAGTATTAAATTGACTCTGCAAGAAAGATTTTAAGGATGAAACTCCTTGAGTTTCATTGCATAGAATAATGCCAAATGCTGACTGCTTATAGAATACTGTATGATCAGACTTGCTTTTACTCAATCCAAACTTGTCTACTGCTTGACTGAATTTTCCAAACCAGACACAGGCACTCTGTTTTAACCCATTTATTGATTTTCAAAAATGACAAACCTTTCCAGACTTCCCTTGAGCGACAAACCAGATGGTTGCTCCATAGACACTTCCTTTTGAAGGTCCCCTTGCAAGAAGACATTTTTGACATCGAGTTGATAAAGAGGGCAATCATACTTTGCTGCCATAATGATGAATAACTGGACGGAGGTCAATTTGGCCATAAGTGAAAAAGGTGTCAAAATAATCTGCACCATATGATTGTGCATAGCCTTTAACTACTAGGCGAGCTTTTAGAAGTGCTACCAAGCCATCAAAATTAAATTTGACAGCAAAGACCCATTAGCACCCAACAACTATTTTATCAGTAGGTAATTCTACAAGATTCCAAGTACCGTTGGCAGTTGAAACATTCATCTCGTTTATCATAGCAGTATGCTAGCCAGGATGAGATAATGCTTGGTGAACAGATTTAAGAATTGCTATAGAGTCAAGTGATACAATAAAAGAACAAGAAACAGAAGACAGACGACCATTGGTAACAAAAGAGAAAATAGGATAAATGCACTGTTGTTTACCTTTTCGAAGAGTATGGATTGGTCATGTTTACTTGATGCTGGATCCAATAATGAAGAGGGAACTGATACTGGACTTGTCTTAGGAGGGTGAGGTCTTCAAGAATATACTTGAGTAATAAGTGGTTTCGGTTGAGGAGGTAGTGACTGTGATATGGAGACAGGATAGATGGCATGATAGATGAAGAGAACATCATCCTCTTGGTGATCTACAGGAGCAAATGTGCCAAAAAAGAAAGGAAGGTGTTCACAGAATGTAACATCTTGACATAAGATAGTAGCTCAAAAGAGGAGAATAACACTTATACCCTTTTTGGAGAGGAGAATAGCTTTGGAAAACACATTTTAGTGACTTAAGGTCCAATTTGGAAATATGCGAATGAGTATCATATACCAAACAAGAACAACAAAAAATGCGAAGTTCAACAAAAAACACAGATTTATTTGAAAACAAAATTTTATATGAAATCTGACCATGAAGGATAGTAGAGGGCATGCGATTAAATAAAAAACAAGCTGTAGACACAACATTAGCCTAAAACTGTTTCAGAACATGCATGTGAAATAAAAGAGCTCTAGTTGTTTCAAGAAGATGTTTATTTTTCCTTTTAGCCATCCTATTTTGAGATGAATTATCAACACATGAGGATTGATGAAGAATCCTGTTTTAAGTCGTATAAGTTTGAAATGAATCAAAAAAAAATATTATTTGGCATTATCCCATGTGTTTTAGCTAGATTAAATTGAGTGTGTATTTTAGCATAAAATGTTTGAAAATATGAAAGTAACTCAGAATGAGATTTTATTAAATAAAACCAAGTCATATGAGAAAAATTATCCATAAATGTAACAAAATATCTAAAACCAGTCTTATAGACAACAAGACATGGTCTCTAAACATTTGATGCACTAACTCAAAGGCTTGACTGACCCTTTTATTGACTAGAGGACTAGAAGAGACGAAGGTGTTTTGCAAGCTAACATGACTCACAATCTGGAGAAGATAAATCATAAAAATAAGGACATAATTTCTGTAGCAAAAGTAAAGATGAATATCCCAACTGACAATGGGCTTCGAAAAAGGATAAAATGCTGGAACAAGCAATGGGCTAGAGTATCTGGGCATCTAAAATACATAGACCTCTTGATTTGTGTCGTTTACCAATAATTCTCTTTATCATAAGATCCTTAAACAAACAACAATAAAAAAATAAAAAAAAAAGAGAAATCTATTAAGAAGACGAGTGATATTGCTAACAGACATCAAATTAAAAGAAAATTGTGGCAAACTTAATATGCATGATAAACAAATTGTTAGGATGAGATCGATAATGACAGAGCTAAGGATATAAGAGGTGGAACCATCTGCTAACGTGACAAAAGACAGTAAGGTGTGTGATTTAAAGGTGGAAAAGAGACTGAGATTACTTGTCATATGATCTGTGGCACCAGAATCAATCACCCATTGAGAGGAAGAAGAAAAAAGATAGGCATTAGTGTTACCTGACTCGACGCTAGCAATGATACGCTGAGATGAATTCCTTAGTACTTCTTAATACTGGATAAATTTTACATGCTCATCTGCAGAGATTGGAGCAGTCTGATCAAAAGATGGAGCAATATTGGTAGCTGCAACATATGTTGACTAAGACTTGAAAGATATATGATTTCCCTTTTGCAATTTTTGGCAAGTTCGTTTGGTATGACCGGTTCATGACTAATAGTTGACTACGTTCCCTGCATTTCAGTTATTGTCATTTCAACTACTATTACCTCCACCTCGACTGTTACCCGAGTATGGGATCGGCCAGTTGTGCCCCTGTGATGGCTGACAAGCACACTTGAGTGTTGGACAAGTGAGACAAGAGCACCAGTATTTTTTCGAACTACTTTGGTAAAGAACTCTTTTAAAGAGGAAATCTCAGCAATAGCCAGAATCTATGATTTAGCATTTCAAATTGGGGATTAAGATCAATAAGAAAACTAATGACTGTCATATGCTCACGTGGAGTTTGTTGGACTTTGATGTTAGTACTAAAAGGTAACAGAGCATTCAACTCTTGATAATTGCGTTCAAAGGTCATGAAATAGACCTAAAGAGACTGTTCTTGTTGTTAAGCTCGATGAAATTCTTTGCACACATAGTAAATATGAGAAATATTTTCTTTACCAGAATTCATAAAAACTAAATACTCAATCAATTCTTTCACATGCAATGTGACTAGACCAACTATCTCAATATTAATAAAATCACGAATTTTCAAAAATAATTTAGCATCGTCTTTCAGCCATTCAACACAAGTGTCGTTAGTAGGTGGATCTTCAGTTAAATGATTATCTTTAGAAATACTGCAAAGATAAATCCGGATAGTCTTGCATCGTTCTAAATAATTAGAGCTATGTAGCTAATGTTTAGTAATTTTGGACAATATAAGAGTTACACCAGACATAACCAAATTCTTTTGTTCAGCCATTTAGTCTCCAATCAATCGAGAGAGACACTAAACAAAGCCAAGAAATTAGAGAAACCCAACAGAAAAAACACAGCAAACAACCAACAAATAGCACCCAATATAGAGAAGACAACAGAGAGGAGTTGAATGGAGGAACTAACCACACTAGTAAGCTCGGGAGGTTAGGGTGACTCTGGGAAGATTGACCAGGAACAGCATAGTCGCTGTCTCGAGCATCAGGCGTCTGTGCATGTAGGATTGAACAGAACTGTCTTCTGAAGCATGAGGGCGACGCGCAGGGCAAATAGCAACCGGACTTGGTGGAGCAGTCGATCGGCAGGTTCCGACTATCCCTGCGTGTGCAGTGACTGTTGCTGGTGATTGAGCCAGAAACTGGGTTGCATTATACTCATTGGGTAGATTGGGAAAATACAACTGCTCACTTTGGCAAAGAAGAAATGCCAAAAAAAAAAAAAAAAAAAAAAAAAGAAAAAAAATATTCTCCTAAAGGGGCTTTGATACCATGTTTTGAAAGGGTGTATTCTTCTCACTGATTCAATAGGTATATATACAGCAATATGAGAGCTAAATTAAGAAGAAATCTTATAATTAAGCTATTTCTATAATTTAGGCTATAATTAAGACTACTATTAAGGTACAAATCTTGTAACATAAACTAAAAAAAGTTCACACAAAAAGCAAAATATCACAAAGATGTGCCTTGCCTTCAGTCTCAAGAGTGCAAAGGTGCGTGCCTTTATAAAATTGCTCCCCTCGCAGGGCTTAAGATGCTAGGGGATGTGCCTTGTGTAGCTTGTGCCTCAAGCACGCCTTTCACAACTATGTGAGTGCCACATGTGGAAATGTATGTTGCTAGTGTTGTTTATATCTGTCAGTTTTTTTAGAGGACCTCTTTATTTCAAGGGAAATAAAATCCTCTATGGATTTTCTTATTTGATTGATATTGAACTTGCTTGTGGTTATTTTAGGTCAAAGATATGATGGATCTAGAGTTGGTGCACATGGAATATCTTACTGATTCGCTACACATGTAAGTTCAAATTTTGTTTAAAGTTTGAGCTATCATTTTTTTTTAAGAATAGAGATGTCCAAATGACAGCATGTGCAAAGTTTATATTTCTTATCTAGTTTACATTTTTACCTTCTAAAATCCTCTGAGGAATGTTTACATCACATGAAGTCATCAAACATTCCACTCCATGTCTTAGGTGGGATAGCCTGTTATGTCTTGGTTCTCTTTTTTCACTTGATGCTTGCAATGGTAGTGTAATATGGAATTTTATGTAGTCATGGAAGTGGAAGGAGAAAACAGAGATTATTTAACTAGTCAACCCAATTGTCATCAAGTATAATATAATGGAGAAAATATTCTTCTGAAAGCCTCTTTCCTTTAAAAGATATATTAGCTAGCTGAAGCTGAAGAATGGTGCAGACATATTTGTATTGTTTGACTCATCATTATCTAGTGACAATTTTTCACATGGAAGTGACATAATAAATCTTTCACTCAATACATCAATTGATTATGCTATCTTTGTAGGACAGATGAAATTTATTGATTTAGATACTATATATGGTGTTATTTGACAATTTTATCTTGCATACTTCCATGCATCTAGCCTTCCATTCCACAATGGTGGTCATGAGTTAACAGTGAATGTACAACTTCACAGATGTTTTCTCTCTTCTGAAACCCAATCTGTAGCCAGCATCATAGAAAGCATTTTGCAATGTGCCTTGGATTTCCGGTCTTGTCTCACCACCAGCGTGTGGGATGAGGGACTGGATCAAGAAGATTCAAGTGGTAAACTCTCCAGAATCAATATAGTTGAGGTGATTTCTTTGCATCTCTCTCCTATGTGTGTTGATTGACTAGTTAAAAAACTGCATTCCATAAGTTAAGTAGTGGGGGAATAGCTTGCTTGAATATGGATATGTTCTCAAGGCACGGTGTTGGAGAGTCATTCAAATGCCATGAAGATGCCTTATGTTCTTAAATTGTTTAGCTCGTGAAACACAGATTCAGCTATTTGCTTATTTGCATTTATGTAAAAATTAATGACCACTTAATGCATGTCTGTCATTTGGCACCAAGAACCCAGATATAGTTTGATTGAACAATTTTGTACTATTAGTTATTGATGATGATGATGATTATTGAAGGCATGCTGGTAGTACTGCTGAGAGAATTTTGATAATGCTTGTTTGACTAGCAAATTTCCTTCATCCTAGGCAGAAGTACTTTTTGATGTCATCTGTGGAAAGGATAAATGCATTAAAACAAACAATTTCCCTCATTTCTTTAATATCAAATTTGAGCTGTACAAGAGATAAAAAGATCATTATTTTGGTAATAAATGCATGCGGTTGTAGAATTCTTTTCTTTCTTCAGGGTTCAGTTTCACATGACAATTATTGCTTTTCTATTTTTCGTGGAAGTCTTGATAGTTTGTATTTCCTATTCCATATGGAAAAATTGATAATATGTATTAGAGTTGAGCATGAGATTTGGAGATTTCCAAACTAATTTGAATCCTATACTGGATTGGCAAATATATATATATATATATATATATATATATATATATATATATATATATATATTTAATAGCATATCGATTGAGTATTAGTTAAAATAAAGAGATTTAGGCCTCAGCCTATCTAGCCAACCCAATACCTATAAGCCCATAACCCATTAGAGCATTAACCCTATGTGGAGAATGGACATGTCAACATTGAAGACTAAAATGATGAATTTACTTAGTTGTGATGTAATGAGTTATTTAGTGTTTAGCATTATTTTATTACTTATAATTATATTCGTTTTTATTTGCCTTGGCTTAGACATTTGTGAATTGTGAACCAGTAAGTTATATTATTTATTAGAATTTGAAGGTTGATTACTGATAATTGGTGGTGTGCCTTACGTGAAATATTTATTTATTTTTTTAGAAAAAAGGGGTTAAACTAAGTATAATATCCGAACAATCGAACTTATAATTTTGTATTAGAGCCTGGGAAGCACTGAAATTCTGTTCTGAATTGTTCCAAAAGTCGGAACAATAGTCTGGAACAAATCTATCTATGATTAGAATGGGACCGGATCTTTCAAAAGTAAAGTCTTGGACTTTTGGAGTGGAATGGATTCCAAAATCTCAATATTACCTGTCCCATACTCATCCCTAATATCTATGAGTCGTCTTTCTACCAATCTTTTAGGGTGTTGCTACTGGAAAAGATATTCTAATGACTGTAGAAATATGCTTACATTACATATGCAAGTAGCTGCTTAATATGGTGGCCAAAACAATTTTTACTTTCCGGAATATCTCAAGTTATAGCTTATTGGAGGCATATAATCAAAAGGATGTTAATGTATTTTTGCATTCCATTATTTAGGATAATCTCTCAGTTATCGAAATAACTATATGAGAGTTATAAAGTGCTTCATTTTGCAGGTGCTTGCCATAAAGCAGAAGTTCGAGAAAAATTTGAAAGAATTGCATCTATGTTATCTCAAGTCACCTAGGCATGGAAGGTTCGGGCTTGCTTGTTTCTGGGGATATCTTAACTACAATGAGTATTACTCGGATATGGGTGTCAAAATTGACCTTTAGTTAAGAGGTTTGCTGTCTGCTAACTGTGATGAAGAGCAAATTGGTTGCCAATGTGAATTAGTTCAATCAAGTTTGATAAGCCGAGTGAATTGTTAATTATTATTGGTGAACTTATTTCTCCAAGGCTAGATTACCTCAATTAACACCTATGGTACTTGTGTCCTGTTGATTTGTTCATTCAAGTTAGGTTATCCCTCTTATTTTGGATGTATGCCGAGTTATATCATGCAATTTCATGGATGCAGTTGTTCGAATGATGGGAGATAATTCTTGCCTTTTTCCTTCACACCTTTTCTGGAGTTTGTATTAAGGTTCCGGTTGAGTGTTTGAATCATAAGCCTTGGCTTGCATGGATAGTAATTTGATATTTTTATATTATTTTTATGTAAAATTTTGAA
The DNA here is from genome assembly GCA_949677035.1 of Omphalea diandra. NCBI lineage: Eukaryota > Viridiplantae > Streptophyta > Magnoliopsida > Malpighiales > Euphorbiaceae > Omphalea > Omphalea diandra. The sequence continues at coordinate 56,207 of CATIWR010153263.1, forward strand.
AATTTTTACATGTCATTAGTTTTGAAATATTTTTCATTATTAATTTTTACTATATGAATTAATTTTTTATACGAAATAAAATCATAATTAAGTAATTAATTTAAAATTTAAAATTGATATATAAAAAAGGGAGTTGCCTTAAGGGATTCATTTTGGTGGACAATATTTTTTTAATAATTTTAATTTATAACTTAGAATAGGTACATTTAATACTTTATTCTAATAAAACTTACATTTTACTAATAAATAAAATATATTTCTTTTGAATATAGGTTTCAATTCTATTTTTGTTTTTATTTTAATAAACTATAAAATTATATTATTTAGTTTTCATATTAATATTTAATATTTTTATCCAATATGCTTGAATATAGAATTGAATTTTATTTCCTTTTATTTTAATATATAATATTTATATTATTTAATTTCTATATTATATTTAATATTTTATTTTATCCTATATGCTAATCAACCAATCAATCAATATCAAGTAATCAATATATAGAATAGATTATAATCTCAAAATTATTTACGATAGTGGTTTGCTCATTTATTTTGGCAAATAATGGATATATTACTCTATTACTTTATTTTGGATTATTTTACTTGATATAAGTTGAAATAGAGTAATTCAAAATAGAGCAATGGAAGGAAGGCCATCTGAATTGAGTTTGAAGTAAAAGAAGTTGAGAATAAGAAATTAAAGGTTGATGCTAAGATGTGAGTGCCTCGATGATGTGCTTGAATAAGAGAAATTTCACTTGCGACTATTAGACTTTTTATCGACCATCGGGGGTGAAAGGGAGGGAGGGTCAAAAGAATCTAGGCATACATTTTAATACAGCTCGAAATAATGACATGTGGAATGACCAATGGGGATCTAAGGATAAATTTCTCGATTGGTAGAGCCTATACAGTGAATAAAGTGATCAAGGAAGGACCTAAAATAGGATAGTACTTTCGTAATACCTTATATATTTGGCTAGAATTGCCACTCAATTTTGATTGGAATAAATTTGAGATGAGGATGAATTTGGTCTGAATAGATCTACTAGAAGGTCCAACTCATCTTCATCCCATTCAAGATCAAATCAGGAATTGAATATGATTGAGAAAGAAGTTAGACACCCCAAATTGATCGGATTTAGGGAATTGACCTTTGAGAATTTATTGTTCACATTTATAAATTTTTATCATTATCAATTATTTAGTCCATGTCAAAACGACTCTAATAATTGATCTAACGCATCATTTGTTCACCCATATCAAATCAAATACATACATACAATCACTAAGTAGATAGGACAAATGTAAAAATGTTAGGGTGTCATGCATGTTTAATTTTAGATGATAATTAACAAGTCTCAAACTCCAAAACTTGCTACAAAAGTACTCAAATTATTGTCAAGTATAACCACAAAAAAGGGGTCATTCCTAAGAGCATCAAAATAAAGGTAAAGAAACCTTGCCTAATACCTTAATAATGAAATGGGTCATGTAAAAAAACATCTAAAATAAAGGTGTAAATGTTGTGTGAAATGTGAATATAGGATGCTGCCTTAAAACAAAAATCATCCAAGTGAAAGAACATGAATGGAAATGACATATAGGGGTGTAAATAACTAATGTATGTGTGTAGTTGGGGTTATAACAAAACATAAACGTCAATGAGTAGTAAAAAAAAAAGAGGGTCATGGGTTTTAGATTGCTACAACCTCTCTTCATTATTTCTTAAACACACAAACACAAGTAAGAACCTAAAAGGATCCAAATATGGCTTAAAGAGAACTAGAAAGCTACCACACAAAATGGACTCAAAATATGATTTTTTATATTCAAAACTAGGAAGGAAGGTCATTGGTTGTTGCAATCTTGCAATCTACCTATTCTACCCATCTTCATGCTTGAAAAGTAGGAAACAAATGCTAAAAATTTGTCTAAAAAAGGAAAACTATACTTACTATGAATAGTACCTATGAATAGCGAATAAAGTCGGTACAGATAACTAAGATGTCTATATAGTTCACTTAGTTATCTATACAAATATCTAGTTGTTTGTACAAACCATTAGGCCTATTGTTAGCAAAATGAAAAGAAGGAAGAAGAATGGGAAGAAAAGGGAGGAGGTAAAAGGGATACAAAAAACCTTTGAAATGGCTAGGAGTTGACTTATTGCCATTAGATCTATAATGAATGATGTATTTTTCTCTAAAAAGTAAAGATTTCAATGTTAAAAAGAGTGCTTAACTTAGTTCAATCTTGAGCTTAAGTGTAGTGTTTTGGGGAAGGGAAGAGGGGTTTGAGCTTTCTATGTATGAGGAAATCTTTTAGGGTTTTAGGCATTCATTCTATAAGCAAGCCTCACTTACTTATTGAAAGCTGAGATATTTGTAAGAAAAAAAAGGATGCATCCATGCTATGTAGCACAAATTACATCTGACCTTTCTCCTTTCCTCTCTAAAGTGATAAGATCATGGAATATTTTGAAATTAGAACTACAAAGTTGTCTATAAAACCAACCACTTAGCTAAACACTTAAAAGGAAAGGCTAGGTTTTTATTCTAGAAGCTGCTTACTATCTAGTATTTTTAGGTTGTTTGTACAGTCATATAAGTTGGCTATATAGACATTAAAAATTCTAGAATGAAAGTTTTTAGGTTTGGGTATTTATGGGGTAAGTTTGGTTTAAAATTTATCCAAGATTTAGCCCTTTTTTGGCATTATTTTCTTTACCCTTTTGGCAATAAAACTAACAGGTTCTTATCATCGGGCTCTTATCCTAGCAATTTAAAAATCCAATGCTTATAGTTTGTGCTCTACTTTATAGGGCTTGAAACATGATATTTTAATAAAATAACCATTGCATAAGACACATCAAAGCAATCAACATAAATATAAATGCCAAAAAAAAGGTATGAAAGGATATGACTTTCTTAATAGCTTTCAGTAACTATTAAGGTTGGCTCTCAATAGATCTCAATAGGTACCAAGGTCATATTTAGCTTTTAGTAGCTCTCAACAGGTACTAAAGTGAATTCTTAATAGCTCTTAGTAGGTACTAAGGTTATATTAAACTTCTAGTCACTCTTAGTAGGTACTAGTATGGATCATGTCCTCAATAGCTCTCAACAAGTAGTAGGATAGGCTTTTCATAACTTTCAGTAAGGTACCAAGGTTGCATTCATCTTCTATTAGCTTTTAGAGGGTAGCAGGATGGATCATGTCTTTAACAACATTCATCAAGCATTTTGGTAGCTCTTAGTAGGTATTAAGGTTGCATTCAATTTCTAATAGCTTTTAGCAGGCACTATGATAAATCATATCCCTTCTCCTTAGCTTTATTCTTAAGGTTTTTACTTAGTTCTGTTAGTTTTTCCCTTTGGCATCTCATTCAATTTTCTTGATTTTGCCCTTTAGTTTAGCTCTTAGTTTTGCCTTATAAAATGGCTCCTAGTTTTCTTAGTTTTACCCTTTGGCATTGCTCCTAGTTTGCAAACAATAATACTCTAACTAAAATGAATAAGCCATTCACATATTTCAAGGATAGTAAAAAGGATATGAATGAATTTTTGCGTCATAGGCTTCGTGCCTCTTTGGCTGTTAGTGACTCCTAAATTCTCAGTCTCTAAGGTGATCATCTCTTTTACTAATCATTTCTTTTCCTTCTTTTATTTGTCTCTTGTTTACTTTTAGAGACCTCTCTCTTTCTACTTCATGGTTTATTTGAAAATCATATTGTATTTATTTCTTTCTCTTTTTTTCTTTTCTTTTTTTAATCTTTTTTCTCTTTTTTTCTTTCTTTTTTTCTTTTTTCTTCCTCTTTTTATTTTCTTTTTCCCTTCTTATTTTTTCTTTTTCTTTCTATTTTCTTCTTCTTTTCTTTTTTCTTTTCTTTCCTCTCTTTTTTTTTTTTATATAATTAAGGTTATTTATACATATAATAAGCTATATGTATAGACAATTAATAGCAACATACAAAGGGGTCATTACGGATAGCTTTAACAATACAAAGGGCTTTACTTGTCTATATAGACAAGGCAATTTGTTTGTACAAAAACAATTTTGGGGTATATACACCCATGGTCTATTTTTTTTTATATCATTCTTTTTATTCCTTCCAAAATTTTCCTTTTCTCTTTTGTATTTTTCTCTCAAATTTTCTTTGGATTTTTTAGGCCTTCTTTAGAGATTTTTAAGATGGAGCACAAATTTGCCCTTGTTCTTAGTGCTCATGATATTGTTGATGCTTCTTTTAATGTAGAATACTCCTCTATTGATGTGCTGACAGCCTTGATCATAGGTTATGGGTTTAACTCATATTCTTCAATTGAGTTTATTCATTAAAAGACCTTTATAAAAGGTTTGGAGCTAGGGCCGAAAAGTCCCCATGGTGTATGACCTACCTTTGCATCTTTTTAGTGTTGTATATAATAAGGTAGGATTCTCATCCCTTGCACTTTTTATTTATTTTCATGCTTTTTTACTATTGATTCCTGAATGCAATTTATTTTAGTTAGTCTTGAACTTATAAAATCTTAGGATGCATATATATTATTTTTATGCCATGCCTTGACAACTTTGCTTTAGGCTTTAGCCATCATTTTTTTGTCCTTTTGAAATTCATGTACGTGTTGATCATTAGTTATCCTGTTTATTTTGTATAATCATGCATTTTTATTTGTTGATAGTTGCATCATTATGCTTATCCTACTATATTTTGTTTCTTGTTGTTACCATTTTTCTTTTTCCCTCCTTATTTTTTGAGGTGTTATCATGAATTACTTTTTAGGGTGATACTGCTTTACAATGGCCGAGGGGTTTATGGCCTCTTATAGCCACTTAGTTTCAAAGATTGCATGAGCATGTTTGACAGTGCATTACATTGACTAAGATGCTCCCCTTCTTTGCTCTACTTCTTATTCGTGCACCAAAGAGCAATAACTCTACCATGCACTACTTGATGGAGCATTGGATGGATGTAATCCATTACTTCTACTACTATAAACCAAAGGAATGACATTCACATTAACAAACTTCATCTATATGATAAGGATCAGATGTTCTTGGCTGCCCCTTCATGTTGACATTAAGGTCTATACAATTTAGCTATAGAGGGAGTATATTTAGGGCCTACTAGGGTTTTCCCCCTCTTTGAAAAGAAGAACACATTTGCATGCTCAAAAATCTTACCTGGGGCTCTAGTAGTTACTAATGACTCGTCTATTAACTTGCTTGACTAAGCTGTGAGGTGTTTGTTCCTTGACATGCACTTAGGGATGTTATTATTTACTCTCAAGGACACAATAGAAATATGCTTGCTCAACATATTAGAGGATGTTTGCCTAGCTGATCATTTTGATTGTGGCTCGATAGCAATAGTCCACTTCTATCATTTCTTAAATTAATGCTTCCATGGGTTATCTTACTTGAATAGTGCTTGGTGGGTGCTCGAAGTACGACCTCATAGACCTATCTCTTTTCTACTTTTTTTTTTTAATTTTCTTATGCATGTGTTTAAAAATTATATTTTGTTTTTAATAAGCTTGGACCATTAAGTTAAGGCTAGTGGAGGGTAAAATCCCTCTACCAAATAAACTTTTATTACCCTAGGTTCCAAAGGTGGAGTGAGGCCCACCATATTGAGAAGATCATCGTGACTCACCATGCTCATCTTAATGAGCACTAATGGGGGCTATATATCCTTCCTTGCACATGTAACTATACTATTAGTTCTTTTCATACTTTAGGTTTTACCTAATACTAACAGTGATTTTGTCTCATTGTTTTTCTCTTGTAGATTTGTTTAGGTTAACATGATCCTTCTGATATGTGGAGTATAGAGCTAGTGGAAGCTAAGGGGTGCTCCTATAAGTGCCAATTGCTAGTAGATCCTCCATCCAAGAGTATGTGAGCACTAGATTTTAAGGTCCTTAGGATGCAAGCTCGATGATGAAAAACTACTTGAATTACCCCTAAAGAATAGGAGATACAATGCATAAGGAAGGAGCAAAAGCTCAAAAGAAATTTTGAATCAAACCAACCTTCCAACCAAACCAAATTTTAAAAACCTTAGAGGAGAGTAACCAATTTAGATGGCTATATAGCCAACTTTAGAAGTTTGTATAACCATTTTCTTCTTTTTACAAACACCTCTAAATTCTAGCAAAAGAGAACCTTTTGGAATAGTTGACCATTAACCCTTAATTAGCTATACGACCAAACCCAAGTTTGTACAACCAACTTCTTGGTTGTGCAAATAATTTAAAACCTTAATTCTCTAGAAGATTCCTTGTTCTTATCTACTTGAGGTTAAGGATTAAGTGTAATATGAGCCATTGAGCTCAAATGTACCCTCATCACCTCTATAAATAACTCTCCCATTAAGGGAGAGAGAGAGGCTTGGAAATCCTGAGGTTATTCTATCAAAATCAACCCTCAAAATCCTAAAAACACTATTTTAACATAGAAAATCTAAATATCCAACACCCATACTCATTATTCAAGGTAGAACCTAAATTTTATGACTTATCTTACATTATTCTCTAAGCATTTTACATGATTATTCTCTCATCATTATGCCTTTTAGGGCAAAAAATACAAAAAACAAGTATCCAAGACTTAAAATCTACCTTCCTCTTATTCTTTATTTTCATTTTTTTTCCTCAGAACTGTAGTGCTAGAGGTCTGTGTAGACCACTAATATGGCTGTATAGACTAATAGTTGGTCTATTCAACCATCTACTACTGCTAACAATAATTCCCTTCTCTTTTCTTTTTTTGCTTTTTATTTGGGTTTTTAGGGTTCTTTGGGATTTCTTATGAGTTTCAAAATAAGTAATGGGTGGGCTATAATGCCTATGACCCCTATCTTCCTTTAAGAGGCAATGATCAAGTTAAATGTAGGTTTTTTGATGTGTTAAGTGTCTCTAATCCATGTTTTCTTCAACCATCTTTCTTATGTGTCTTATATTATGCCTTAGAAATATGATAAGGAGAGGGGTTACCACCCTTACGATCCTTTAATTCCCCTTATTTTAGTGTTTATGTTGATTTTATAACTTTATGTCTTTGTCTTCATCACCATGAAGAGGAGGCAACTAGCTTGCTAGCTAGCTTACACACCTTCTCCATTTTATTTTGGTATTAACATATTCATATAGGGGAAGGCTTGCTACCTTAAGATCCCTTTGTTCTTCTTCTTTTTTATTTTGGTTGCTAAGATCGACTTATGGCTTTGTGTATACCTCTTTGAATGTTCATCTATCTTTCTTGATATTTTAGGTTTCATTAATAGCTAAAGGTGCTTCTAAGGATGCCCTTGACATATAAAACTCATTTAGAGCATCTTTGGAAAAGGATTCAATAATCCTATGACTATAATTTTGGCAACCAAAACCTTTGCCTAAGGCCTATTAATCTCCACATGCTACTTATAATTTTCATGCATCACATGCTAATGTCCCTTATGCCATTTTTATGTTCACATTTTATGCTTGGTTTAACATCTTTTAAATTTTGTTTTATGTGTTAAAATGATGGACTTAAATGATGATTTAGACTCATATTATGACGTTTAACTTAGAAGAATGCAGAAGGCCTTATGTATATGAATGGCAAGGACTTTATTCTTATAGATAGCATGATGAGCTATAGTTTTAGATGCATGTCTTTTAGGGAGACTTTAAAGGCTATTTCTTTGATCACTTTTTGCTTATGGTTTGGGACTGTTGGCCTTTGTACACCAAGAAAGGGGGTTGAATTTATGACAAATTTAAAATTTAGAGGTTAAAAATTAATTAAAGGATAAACAAGATAAAAGAGAGAAATCAAGGCACAAAGGTTTTATAGTGGTTAGGGTATTAACAAACCCTACATCCACTCTCCAATTCTCCAATTGGGTATTTCACTAACTTACTAAGTGTTTTACAAGCTCACACTCAACTTAGTGTTGAGGCTTACACTTAATCTCAATTACAACTTATGTCTAAGCTAACACACAAACTTACAAAAGCTTTTCCTAATTAAGGATCACTTTAAAACCTAGAACTTAATTTTTAAGGCTTACACTCAACCTTTACAAGTAATGAATAAATTCAATACACTTTCAACAAATAAAGTCCAATAGCATCAAAGAGAGAAAAGCTTGAGAAATAAATTTGTAAGTGTTTGCACATAATTAATGGTTGTTCTTTTACATTCAAAGCCATTTGGTGGAGTATTTATAGTTTACATTCACCAAGTAGCCACTAATAAAACTATCTCCATATCTCTAAGATATCTGCATTTAATTCTTGTCGAATAGATTTCAAGGTCAAGATTTCTCAATCATAATCATGATCTATGTTTTGTGCTCAAGATTCCCATTTTGCAATTAAACTCTTAATATTGTGTCTAATGTCTAAAGACGCATGGTGGTTGGTCATTTGTTCTATGAACTAGCTATTGCAATGCTCCATTTTGGTTTAGAGATCTCGATTATAATTTCCTTGGTCGTGGTTGCAATCTATGATTGCACTAGAATAAAGGACACGACTGCCATCACATTCTAGCATGGACTAAATGGTCCAAAGTTACTTGTTGGTCATGGTCTAACAACTCTTTACACATGTGGCATGCTTTAAATGAATTCTCGATTGTTTGTTAGAGTTCTTTTCTCTAAGGTTTGAAGGCCACAATTATAAGCTTGAGATCTTGGTTGTGAATGACTTTTCACACTGGGTTCCTAGGTAAGAGAGAGACCATGAACTTGTTTGGAATGAAAGGTTCCTTATTTAACTTGGGTGGCGACTTTGAGATAGTGGTCATAACTCATGTTCTCAGTAGTTATCTTTTTGTCTTGTGCATGAATTACATGCCATTTTTTAAGATTTAGAGATTTTTCTTTCATTTGACTTCTTAACTTATTCTAACCTTATTTCCTATAAGAAGAACACTTATTACATACATTAGCACTTACGAATCTAACTTGCCAAGATAAAAGGGTTTGACTAAGTTTGACCAACTTAGTCTAACAATTGCCCCTTTTTTGATTTTGACAACTTGGATTGATTTTGCAAAGAGAAAACCATCAAATATGTATATCTTAACATTTTACAAGTTTTTGGAAGTTAAAAGATGCTTAGAGTATAGTATGCCTTTAGATTGTAAATGAAGAAAAAAAAAAGTTATTTTAAAGTCATCCTCCTTTAATTTGAGCTCATTTCTTAATCATATCACTTATATAACATGTTAATTTTACTTTGCACATTACGTCTATCCTTTTTTATCAAGATCAAAAAAAGGAATTAGTGGGTTGAAAATAGAGAGAGAATTCAGTGGATACACATAAATCACATTCAAACAATCATTGATGTAATGCATTCACATAAGACATTCACTAATTGTCAAATAAATTTAAGATAAAAAAAGAATGGAAATCAATGAAACTAAAATTGAATTTTTCATTAAAGGGAATCTAATAATTACAAAAAACATAATTAAAATGAAAAACATAAAACAAAATTGTTTGATCACATTTACAGGCCAATCAACTTTTGATCAAAATAGAAAAAACATAAAAACATAAATATAAAATAGAAAATGGAAAAAACTACTATTAGTCTTTTTCTTGTATACTCTTCTCCTCTTCATAGTCAGGTAGGTGACAAAGCTTTAGTTGTATCTTTTCTTAGAGCTTTATAATGTCACCATGGATGTGACTAAGAAGTTTGAATTTTCTTAAGAGCTTGTTTAACTTTTTATCAATTGTGGCTAAAGAAATCTCATAAGTAGGAGGAAGAGTGGTTACTTGGGAGTAGCCTCTTCTTCTTATCCCTATTGGATCACCAATTGTCTCCTTTTCTGTTGCCTTAAAGCCTTTTGAAGTCTCATTCCGTAGGCTCTAAGGAGGTATTCATATGTTACTGGCTTGATAGGTTTGGCATTTAATAGATAATTGAGGTCCAAAAGGTTTGCATTGGCAAGGTAAAATGTTTTAAGAAAGGCTAGATTTGTAGGTGTAGTAGCACCTACATGTTTGGCAATAACAGTTATATGAGATGAGAGAAGGATTTGTACATGTTTTGATTTGCCCAAGTGAGCAAGTTGGTTAACTAAGAATCAATCGATTCTAATGGCTTATCTCTTAATAAAACCATAGAAAAAGCATAGGTCTTTTAAAAACTCTCTCATTTCCTTCCCTTAGCATTTATCGAAAAGGTAATAATCCTATCAAAGAACCAAAAGTAAGAGAATTGATGTTTTTAAATAGGGCGATTTTGTAGCCATCTCCAAAAGTCATTAAAATCAATAAGAAGGTAATGGAGTTTCCATGCCCCTTTAGTTTGGAGATCAAAAAGGGTAAAGAGGGACTCAAGAGAAATTTATTAAAGTTTGCTAAAAAATCTAAATAACATATTGTATTGGCCGACTTCGTCTATTGGACCTCGGTTGATGACCATAGTGGCAAAGAACTCTCTGGTAAGTTCTTCACGTCCTAGCTTTTCTATGAAGATGAATTCCTCCCATCATAGTTTAGAGAAGTAGGTAAAGATCTCTCTTTTTTTTTGGAAGTAGGTGATGAGAGAAGGAATTTTATTTGGAAGGATTGGTTTATCCTTGATTAAGTCATATTGTTTCTTCTCTTCTTGGGTGATTCCTTTTATTAGGTGAGACAGGATTATCTTGGAGAAGAAGGGGCCATTGGGGCCTATCCTTTTTGCTCTTTGGTTGGTTTAGTTTTGGGTGCAATAGGGAAGAAGAGAAAAGGTGAAAGATGGAGAGTAGAAGGGAGAATGAAGAATGAGAAGGATGGGGTTTGATGTTTGGAAGAAGGAAATGTAATAAAAGTGAGGAATAGTATAAAATGAGTTTAAATAGACATAAAAAGGTTGGAAAATGGCTAATTTTTGCATTTAATGCAAAACTAGTCATTAGTAGACAACCATTTATCGCCTAATAATTTTTATAAATCGCGACTGCTATGAGGGGTTTGTGACCGTGAACTACAAATTTTGTGATTATCGGCTAGTTTGACTATGAAAAGCCGCATCAAAAATTAAGAAATTTAAAAATTTTGAAAATTTGTGATTGCAAAATCAAGGTAACGAATGTGGAATTTAAAATATAGTTGAAAAATAGAATGACCTATAAATCTTGATCGCAGAAGGCTTTCTTCATCATGATTTATAGGTTTGATAGAAAAACAAGCTAACATATCATTAATTTTCAGTTGGTCAATGTGTATATGATTGATTAAAGCACATGAATATGGAAAAAATGATATGCAACTTGAATCAATCAATCTTAGCATACATAAACAATCACCACATCAATAACGTTAACAAATACAATACATACACATCACACATTTATCAAACTTCAATCAATGTAAGGTATTAAAACCTTTTCAACCTAGAAAGCTCCCATCAAGCATTTGTAACTCCTTTTTAATGAAATTCATCCTTTCTTTATTGAAAGGTTTAGTGAAAAATTTGCTAATTGGTTAGTTATGTCAATAAACTCTAACACAATGTTACCATTTTATATATGATCTCTTAAGAAATGATGCCTAATGTCTATATGCTTGCTTCTAGAATGTTGGATGGGATTCTTTGAAAGATTGATGGCACTTGTTTGTCACATTTGATGGGAGTGTGATCAACCTCTCTATGCCATAATCCTTGAGTTTTTATTTCATCTACAAAACTTGGGTGCAATAACCTATTGCCACATATTCTGCTTCATTGGTGGACAAGGCAATCAAAACTTATTTCTTATTAAACTAGAAGATAAGACATTTGCCAATAAATTAGCAAATTTTGAAAGGGTTCTTTATCTAAGTAAACTACTCGCATAATCCATATTTGAATATCTAAGAAAACTAAAAGATGAATTCTTAAGATGCCAAAGTCCTAAATGCATAGTGCCATACACATATTTTAAAATTCTTTTAACCATATTCAAATGAGACTCTTTAAGACAGGATTAGAATATAGCACACAAACATATACTATACATGATATCGGGTTTAGAAGTGGTAAGATAAAGAAGAGAACCTATTATATCTCTATATTTCTTCTCATCTATTAGCTTATCCAATTTGTCCTTGTTAAGTTTGATTGTTAAGCTCATTGGTGTCTTGACACTCTTGTAACCATCTTTCCGAAACATCTCGAGTAGCTCTTTTGTGTATTTGAGCATTAAATGTAATATCATCAATGTAAATTTGAACGATTAGTCTGTCATTGTTATACCCTTTTCTGAAATAAATTAGTGTCAACCTTGCCCTTTTCAAAATATTTTTTCAAAGAAATAAACTAAGTGTTTCATACCAATTTCTAGGAATTTGTTTCAATCCATAGAAGGCCTTAGTTAGTTTAAAGACATGGTTTGGAAACTTATGAAGCTCAAAACCTGGATGTTGTTCTACATAAACTTCCACCTCAACAAAGCCATTCAAAGATCACTTTCACATCCATTTAAAAAAAGTTTGAAATTCATATGACATGATATATAAGAAGTATCCTAATGGCCTCTAACCTAGTAATAGGGGCAAAGGTTTTATCATAGTTAATGCCTTCCTCTTAGTTGTACCCTTTGATAATTGATCTAGCTTTGGAACCTTGCTCATCTAACTTAATTCTATACACTTATTTACATCTAATGATTGAATGCTTTTTGGGTTTTGGAACAAGTTCCTAAACTTTATTTCTCTCAAATTGATTGAGTTTCTCTTATATAGAAATCATGAACAATCATCATCTAAAGCCTCATCAATTGATTTTGGCTCAATTTGAACAAAAGCAAGATTAAATGATGAGTTCCTTTAGGTGGTTCTTAGAGTACCTCCAATCCTTGGATAGCTCTTGAACTTGGTCCTCCTTTTGTTGTGGTTGAGCTTGCTCAATCTCTTAGGGTTGTTCCTTTTCTGCAATTTTAACTTCCTTTATGATGGAGTTGACCTCAAGCTTCTCAAATTCACATAAAATATCATCAATAAGAGAACATTTTCTAAGATTAAGCTTACTAGATTCATCAAATATAACATTCATAAACTCTTTAACTACTATGGACTTTTTGGAAAGACTCTATAAACTTTGCTAGTGGTGGAATAGCGTAAAAAAATGTCTTCATTAATTTTAGAGGCAAATTTTCTAAGGTTATCCTTGGTATTTAAAATGTAGCATTTGTACCCAAATACTCTAAGATATGAAAGCATGGGCTTTCTTACATTCCATAACTCATAAGAGGTTTTGTTTAAAATTGGTCTTTTGAAAACTCTATTTGTAATGTAACAAGAAGTGTTGATGGCTTCAGCCCAAAAGTAACTAGAAAGAGAGTACTTATTGAGCATGGTTTTAGCTATCTTCACTAATGTTTAATTTTCCTCTTTACAACACCATTTTGTTAGGGTGTTTTAGGAGGACAAAAATTATGAGAAATACCATTTTCTAAATAATAGTTTTTAAAATTTTCATTTTGAAATTCTTTTCCATTATCACTTCTAATTCTATAAATGAAATAGCCTTTTTTTCTAAACTCTTTTTGCAAAACCTCTAAAAGCATAAAAAACATCACTCTTATGAGTAAAGAAACTAAACTAAGTAAACATAAAGTAGCCATCAACATGCACATATGCATAATTATTTCCACCCAAACTAGGATTCTTAATTGGTACAACCAAATCCATATTAATTAGTTGAAGAGGTCTAGTAGTACTTACAACATTTTTGGCTTTGAAGGAGGATTGATGTTGCTTCACCATTTAACAAGGTTCACATATCTTGTCCTTGATGAACTTGAGGTTTGGAAGACAATATACTAGTTCTCCTTGGAGAGGTTTGGGAGAAGCTCCATACTTGCATACCCAAGTCTTCTATGCCAAAGTCAAGACTCATTGCTAATAGAAATAAGATACTTGAAAGATTGGTTAGCTAAATTGTCTAAGTTTATTATATAGGTATTCCCTTGCCTTTCACCTATAAAGACTACATTGCCATCCACTAAGGCAGTGATAAAGCATTCTCTAGAGTCAAAGAAAACTCTATTATCCTTATCACATAATTGACTTACACTTAATAAATTGTATTTCAAACCATCAATAATAAGGACATTATCAATAAGGGGTTAACCTTTCTTACCATCACAACTAATGCTAATTACCTTACCATTGACATTGTTTCTAAAGGTGACATTTCCACCTTGTTTCTTCTTGATGGAGGTAAATAGCTTTCGCTCCCTAATCATATGCTTTGAGCACCCATTATCCATATACCAAACGTTTTCACCAATAGTGGAGCCAAAGCATTCCTATAAAGTAAAAAGAAATCACCTTTATTTAGGTACGCAAGAAAACTTAGGTCCTAAGGGTTTAGGTTTGAAAGGATCCTCAAGTTAGAGGTGAGCCTTTCTAATGTAACAAAACACATTAATATGACCAAATTTTGATGCAATAGTGACATTGGATTTTCGACTTATTAGTCTTCCTCTTTTGAATCACTTTGATATGAGTAGAGGGGTCTTCTCATACCATAACTATGTTTATGCATGCAAGAAAAAGTGTGGTAAAAAGAAGAAGGTGTGTTTTTTTAAGTGTGTGGTGAGGAAGAGAAGGTGTGTATTTGAGCATGCTTCTTATTGTACATGTATGCATGATTAGCTATTGAAGCCTTAATCTAGAGTTTTGAGGTGACTTTGGTTTACCTTTGGGCATCAGAGGTTTATTCAAGCACTCCTCTTTTTAATAACCTCTATGCTAGAAGTTTGAGGTGTAAAAGCTTTGATGATAGAAAAAGGATAAGATATAAATGTTAATCTCCATCATATCCACTATGGGTGGCTTTTATAACACAATTAATGTATCTAAGGCCTCCTTCCTTTTATGAAATTTAGAGATGGAAGTTCTCAACTCAATAACTTCCAATTTCAAAAAATCATTTTCTTTACTTAAAGAGTCATGAGAGAACGTTTTGGAAATTTGTTCTAAATGTTTCTTGAGTTCATCATTAGATGCTCTCAAGTTAGAAATAAGTTCATTTAAACTTTTAAAATCCTCTTGTAATTGAGAACATTTATTATCATAAAACTTCATTTTAGATTGATATTTATCATATCTTAAGGTCGTAGCCTTTAGGAACTCATCATCTTCATTATCAAAACCATTTTCATCAAAAGATTAGAAAAAAGAACTTCCCTCATTAGAATAATCATCTTGAGCCATGAAGTAAAGATTTGCAACTTCATTCTCTTCCTTTTCTTCACTTGAGTCATCATCCCAATTGGCCTTGAAGTCCTTCTTTTTTTCCTTATCCCACTTCTTTTTTTTTTTTTTTGTTTAGCTTGGGACAATTGGATTTAATGTGCCTTTGCTTACTACATTCATAGCAAGTCACATCATTCTTCTTCTCCTTGTTATAGTTAGAAGAAGTTTTTCTTATGTTTCTTCCTCCTCTTTTCTTCCTCATCAAATTTTTAGTCCTCTTTGAAAGCATAATAAGCTCTTCTTCCTTTTTGTCACTTTCATTAGAGTCACTAGTGCTTGCATTAAATTCTTGCTCCTTTGTGGTATACTTTAGAGAAAGAGCCTTTTTTTCTTCTTTTTTTTTTTTTTTTCTCTCATCTAATTTAACTTTTCATCTTCTTGATTGCCATTTTATGAGTGAATAACTTACTAATGAAGACATCATTTAGGATTTTATCAATTTCTTCATTGGCTTATTCTATAATAACAACCCTATCTCTAAATTTGTCCAAGGGATGAACTTTCAGGATCGTGAAGTTGACATCCTTTGGATACATGTCTCCTAAGCTTTTTCATATTGTTGACAAAGGAAAGAAGTCTATTTGTCATATCGGTGATGGTTTCATTTGGCTTCATTATGAAGAACTCATACCCCATCACATACATATGAATCTTTCTTGATTTGACTTACATGGTGCTTTCATGATAGTTCTCCAAAGCTTTTAAAATCTCATTGGCACTTTGGCAATCTTGAACTCTCCCACATTCTTGTTTTGAGAGAGAGCTAAAAATGATTGCCATTGCTCTTTTGTTTTTGCCATTTGCATTCTTATGTGCTTCAACCCATTCTTCTCTAAGGAAAGGCTCTTCAAATCCATCCACCAATTTGGTAGGTGGATTCCATTCCTTTGCTACACTATCCTACACATCAATAAGTTCACTATCTAGATATATCTCCATTCTATACTTCTAATGAGCATAGTCAGTTTCATCAAAGTGGAGTTTTAGATGAGAGTGAACCCCCTTATTAACCATGATCTTTACTTAAGCAATTAAGGCTAATTTTTAAGACTTAGCTTTGATACCACTTATTAGACCTGTTGTACTAAGAAAGGGGGTTGAATTAGTGGTAAATTTAAATTTTGGAGGTCAAAAACTAATTAAAAGATATAAAAAAAAAGAAAGAGAGAAATCAAGGCAAAAAGATTTTATAGTGGTTTGGGTATTAACCGACCTTACATCCACTCTGTAATTCTCCAATTGGTAATTTCACTATTAATTCTCCAGTTGGTTATTTCACTATTAATTCTCCAGTTGGTTATTTCACTAACTCACTAAGTATTTTACAAGCTCTCGCTCAATTTAGTGTTTAGACTTACACCCAACCCTAATTACAACTTGTATTTAAGGTCAACACATAACTTTATAAGATTTTTTTTTTCCTAATTAAGGCTCATTCTAAAACCTAAAACATAAGTATTTAAGGCTCACATTCAACCTTTACAAGTAATGAATAAAATCAATACATTTTTAACAAAGAAATACAATAACATTAAAGAGAGAAAGACTTAGGAAATTAATTTGTAAGATTTTGGACACAATTAATGTTTTTTTTTTGGCATTTTGGTGGAGCATTTATTATTTACAACCATCAAGTAGCCATTATTAATAAACTATCTCTATATCTTTAAAATTTGGTAGGAAAATATTACATTTAATACTTGTTAGACAAATTTTATGGTTGAGATGCTTCAAACACGATAGTGATATATGTTTCATGCTTTGCATTCCCATTTCATGGTCAAGATCTTCATATTGTGTCTAGTCGCTAGTGGCATGTGGCAATTGGTCATTTGTTCTTTGAACTAGGCATTGCAATGCTCTATTTTGGTTTAGAAATCTCGATTGTCATTTTTTTGGTCGCGATCATGATCCATGATCACGCTAGGATAGGGGACGCGATTCCCACCATGTTCTGACTTAGACTAAATGGTTTAAAGTTGCTCCTTAGTCGAAATCACAATCTTCAGATGGTCTAATGGCATACTTCCAGTGGATTCTCAGATGTCCATTAGAGTTATTTTCTTTAAGGTTCAATGGTTGCAGTTGCAATCCAAATATCTTGATCATGAAGGGCTTTTTGCACTAAGGTTCATGGGCATGAGAGAGATCATAAAATCATTTAGACTGAATGGTTCCTTTGTTAACTTGGATAATGGTAGCGACTCATGTTCTTGGTTACTATCTTCTTGTCTTAGTCACGAATTAAAAGCCACTTTTTGAGACTTGAAGGTTTTTCTTTCTTTTTACTTTCTAACTTATTCTAACCTCATTTATAAGAACAACACTAAATACATACATTAGTACCTATCAATCTAACTTGTCAAGATAAAAAATGAGGTTTGACTAAGTTTGACCAAGTTAGTCTAACATAATGTGTGCCTCTTTTTACTAGTTATAATGTCTATTTTATGCATGTTACATATGCATTCTTATTATTACATGCTTAACCCCATCTATAATCATTTATGTACCCCCTCCTTCTGGTGAATGTTTATAACGATTTGATGATATGAATGATTTGTGAAATGCTAGATGAATGAAATAAGACTGTTTGAAATGGAATAATTAATAATATGATTGAAATTGCAACTATTGGCCCTTGTACACCAAAAAGAATGGGTTGAATTGGTGAAAATTTTAAATTTTGAAGGAAAGGTTAATTAAGCAAGAAATAGAAGAAGTATAAGAAGAATAAAACACACAACAATTTATAGTAACTCTACATCCACTCCCTAATTCTTCCAATTAGGTGTTCCACTAATATCAAATGGTGTTTTAAAAGCTCACACCTAGCCTTACAACTTGTGTTTTGTAAAGGCTCACACACAACCTTACAAGTGTTTGCCAAGGCTAACACTCAAACCTATATAAGAGTTTTCTATTGGCTCACTCTCAAACCTAAAGCCAAAAGGTGTTTAAATCTCACACCAAACTTCTTACAAATTAGTAACAATGAGTAATTAAGAGTGAGAAAGTTGAGAAATAAATTTGCAAGAGTTTTGCCTTAGTAAATGCTATTTGGTAGAGTATTTATTGGTTACTCCCACTACTGAGATGTTAGAGACAATACTAGCTCCATATCTTAAAAGTTGGTGGCAAAATCTAACATTTAATACTTGACAATCAAATGTCACAATCAAGATAAGGAATCATGGTGGCGACTAAAGTTTTGTTTTGAATTTTGCTAGTTAGCAGTTGAGATCTTCAATTATGTCTAAAGACATTGGTTCATCCAAAAATGTAATCATTTGAGGCTTCTTGGCATTATTGAAGGTTATGGGTGCTACACCAAGGTCGTGGGTGCTATCATGGTCACATTGGTGAACCTGGGTGCTACTACCCACCACGATCTCAACTGGAGTCTTGAAGTAATCTAGCTTGAAAGGTTGCAATCACTGCAATGAGGATTGTTGTCATAATTTTTGGTCTTTTAGCAAATCATAAAACACATGGCTTTATCTGGCTAGTTACTAAATCCCTCTAAGTTTTTTTAATAGTCTCAGTCATGAAGGTTACCATGACTCAGACAATGAATTAAACTGTTTGAATTGTGCCATGCTTTGATTGAAATTGTGGTTGCTATTTACTTATAGCAAGCATGATTTATGAGTTATCTTGAATCTTGCTTCCATTCAACTTTTAATGGTATGTCAACTTTATTTCTACAATCACCATATTAGAAAAGATGATTAGAGTATTTCAATCTATATTGTCAAGATTAAGGGAGAGGTTTGACTTATGTTTAACCAACTAAGTCTAATAGTAATTGTGAACTAAAGATTGTCGAAGGTCAGATCCCTAACTCTATGCGATTTTAGATGCCTATCCTCTTTTCGACAGAGTACCCAATTCCCAAACTTAATCTTTGATAGGGGAAAGATAGATTAGGACTTCTAGTTAACTTGTTAGGCTCAAAAATCATCCTTGCCCAGAATTTTATTTTGACCAAATTCTAATAGTGACTTCATTTACACTTAAGGGTAATGGGTAGTACCAAAGTATTTCCTTACCTTGGTCATCCCATTGATTATTTAGCTTTCCATAAGGGCTTCAAACTTTATAAGGCCTTCTTATAGAGTCCTTTAATGACCTTAAATGCATGCCATAAGCTGGGGTTATACCAATATATAACCCCATCCTCTCGACCTCCTGATGGTCGATAAAAGGTTTGGAGTCACACACAAGAATCCACTCTTTTGAGCATGACCACAAAATTGAGGCACTTATAGTGGCAACTCCACTAAAGACCAACAAAATTGACTTTAAGCCTAATTTTTTTTTACTTTTATATTATCCTTATTATTAATTATTCAACGTATTCATCTAGCCTCCATACTTAACCTTATGCACTAAGTTTGCCTTGTAGACAAAATGATGAATTCTCCAAACTTAAGACTTAAGCTCTATTCATGCTAGGAGATAATAAGAAGAGTTCATCGCTCACGAGGGGTACATGTCAACCATCCCCTAATCTTATGGGAGAATTGTTTAGGATCATAATTCACATATTTTATAGGTTAATTCCCTTTAAATTATTGAAATAATGTTTTAATTTTGATTATAATTGAACTTCATGAAGAGTATTTTATGTTTATAGGAAAAGAATGAAAAACAGAACAACAAAGGAAGAAAAAGTGGAAAGACACAACCATGCAGTTGTCGTGCTGCATTAAGAGTTAAGAAAAATCAAACTAATGCACGACCATGCACCCTAAGACAAGGTCATGCCATCTTTGAAAGTAAAAATACTAAAGGGATCATGCTGAGACACGACCATGTAGGTGGACGTGCGTTAGAGGAGTAGGATTTTGGACTAAGACACATCCTCAACACATGGCCATGTCTTCTTTGCTATAAAACCACTCGCACAATGGTATAACCATGTGCATGGTCGTGTCCTTCTAAATGGCAAAATTTTGGTTTTTTTTTTTATTCTTTTCCAAGCTTTTCATTTTTGTGATCCTTCAAGCTTCCTACATTGAAGATACCTTTTAGGCAACATTTAAGGATGGAAATCACCAAGAATTAAGGCATTAAGAGATACCTAAAGGTTGGGAAAAGAAAAAAGAGTTGAAGGAACTATTCAAAGAGGAAAGGAAGGAATTTTGAGGAAGAAGGTGCATCTAATCAAGGAGATTCAAGAAGGAGTCTATGGCTTTTAGCGTAATTAATTTGATTGTTCTCTCTTCTTCTCGTTTCTTTATCATGAACTAAAACCCTAAAGGTTAGAATTGTAGATGGATATTGTGTGATAACTTTTAGATTTCCTAATTTAATTCCTTTTTGTTGTTTTCATTCATTCTTTATGTTAGAAGTTATTAAGTGCTTCATGCTATTGATTAATTGGCCATTAATCATGCTTAATTCTATGAACTAACTCTTAAGAGATACTTTTGTGGAATGGATCTTCAATAATTCCCTTGCTTTTTTATGTGTTGAGAAACCTTAATAAAGCACCATTATCATTAAAGTCTTGTATAAAACAACAATTGCATGATGTTTAGCTTTTGTGTTGAGAGACCTTTAGCCAAACATGCTTTTATATGTTGATTAATACTTCAGAAAAATTAATTGGTCACCTTAGTGACTTGATAGTGACACTAGATTATTGAACCAATTGGTTGAGAATTAGGAATCCATAAAAAGTTGTTAAGTGAAGTTGAACCCTAACCATCTTTATCCAGTGATTGTTTATACATTATTACATTACTAATTAGTTTAGCTTCTTACTTTTAGTTGTAATTATTTATTTGCTCTAGTTCTCTAAATAATTTAAGATATAAAATACTTTATACTTAAACTTTATCCTTATGGGAACAATACACATACTCATAAATACACTATTAATTATCGACTTATGCACTTATAGTTCAAAGGATATTCTTATACTAGCACAAATCTGTCATTAAGTTTTTGACATTGTTATCAAGGATCTTTAGCTTTAATACTAAGTTATTATTTATGTATTAATCTAGAGTTTAATTTTTTTTTTATGTTTAACCTGTGTTTCTTATTCTTTGCTTTAGGTGCATGACTATAACTCAAAATAAAAAACATGAAGATGATTGCTTCCTCTTGATCTTAAAATTGAACGCACCCTAAATCAATGAAGGTGAGAACACCAACAAATTCAAGGGATGGTAAATTAGGAAGACTGACCTTCGAAGGAATTCATTACATCACATCTTGAAAGATTGCAATTGGTTATCACATGACCAAGTGTTAATGCACACACCTTTGTGATCAAGCCGATATTCATTCAAATGCTTACCATTACTCTCCAATTCGATGACATTTCTCATGAAGATCCCAATGTTTATATAACAAACTTGTTAGAGATTTGTAATACATTCAGGAAAAATGAAACGTCTACTGATGTAATAAGACTATGCCTTTTTATTTTCACTCTCAAAGATAAGGTCAAGGCATGGATCAATTCATAAGGAGCCCAAAAGGATCACTACATGGGACCAAATATCTCAAGCCTTCCTTAGCATATACTTCCCTCTATCAAAATAGTGAGGCTTAGGAATGAGATCACTACATTCAACCCATAAGATGGGGAAACATTGAATGAAGCTTGAGAAATATTCAAAGATCTTTTGAGGACATGTCCAAACCACTAAATTCCAAAGTGGTTAATCATGCACACCTTCTGCAATGGACTCTTTGGGTAAACTAAGATATAAATACAATAACTAGAAGCTCCCTTTTGGATAAAATAATGGATGTGGCTTATGACTTGATTGAAATTATGGCTAATAAAAATGATCAAGCTCATGAAAGGAGTATGCCAAAGAAAGTGGCAGAAATTTAAAATGTGGATACATTACAAGCTCTGAAAGGTCAGGTATCATCTTTAGTAAGCAACTGAATGCTTTTAATTATATAATACAATGTCTTCTCCTTTCTTAAGAACATGGGCACAAGAGTATTGATTGTCAAGTAGGGAACCCTTTGCTCTAGTGAACTTTGTGGAGAACTTTATTCGTCAACCCAATAACCCTTATTCTAATACATACAACCTGGGTTGGCGAAATCACCTTAACTTCTCTTGGTTAAACAATAATACCCTAAATCCCAAAACAAAAGGACCACATGGTTTTTGACCCCTACCACCAAATTACTAACCTCAAGAAAAGAAATCAAGTATAAAAATCCTTATGAAAAAATTCATACCTAAAACTAATGCTAGACTTAATCATTTAGATGAGATGATTAGAAAACTTAATGCTAAAATAAACCTAGTCACTAAAACCCACTTATCTTCCATACATAACCTTGAGATCTAAGTTGAATAAATAACCAATGACCTTAACTCTACATCCTAAGGCACCCTACCTAGCAATTCTTAAGCCAATTCTAAAGATCAACCAAAAGCCATAACCTTAAGGAGTGGTAAAAAGCTTTAATCTAAGGTAGAGGATGAGGCAAAGTAAGAAGGCAAGGTGGATAATAATGACAACGTTAAGCCATATCTACCACTTGTTCCTTTCCCTTCAAGACATAGCCAACATGTAATAAATAAGCAATTTGCCAAATTTTTAAACATGCTCAAAAAGGTCCAAATTAATATGCCTTTTATACAAGCGATTGCCCAAATGCCAAAATATTTCAAGTTCATGAAGGATATTCTTTCAAAAAAAAAAAAAATTAGAGGAATACAAAAGAGTTACCTTAACTGAGGAGTGTCGTGTTATCTTCTTTAACAAATTATTCCAAAAAGAGGAGATCTAGGGAGTTTTACTATACCTTATGATATTAGTCATATTTCATTTGATAAAGCTTTTTGTGATTTTAGTATCAATCTAATGCCATTATTTGTATTTAAAAATTAGGCATTAGTAAGATGAAGTCAATAAGGATTTCCCTTCAATTAGTGAATCATTCAATCATATGTCCAAAAGGGATAGTGGAGAATGTGCTCATTAAGATAGACAGGTTCATAATCTCAGTCAATTTTGTGGTGCTTGATATGGAAGAGAATGGGGAGATTCCTTTACTTTTAGGAAAACCATTCCCTACAATTGGAGGTACCTTAGTTGATGTCAGAAACAGAAAATTGACCTTACATGTACGAGATGAAAAGGTGGTGTTCAATATGTATAAAGCCATAAAAAAGCCTAAACAGGATGAAAGGTACTTAAGGATCAACGTCATCAAAGAATGTGCCAAAGAAGTCTTTTAGGAAAAAGAAGAGAATTCGATCTTGAAAATGTAACCATGGTAAGAATGAAGAAAGAAGGGATAAAAAACACTATAGAGGTAAGTACCCTTACTTTTGGGGTATTTGACATTCCTTCTTGTTCTTCTTAAGTTGAGGCTTTGGATTATAAGAAATATCTTGAGGTAACTCCCCCTTCTATTTTTAAACCTCTCCAACTTGAGCTTAAACCGTTACCCCCACATCTTAGGTACACATTCTTAGGATAAGATAACACACTATCAACCTATCATTTTCAATGACCTCATACATGCATAAGAGAAAAAAATTGTTAAGGTATTAAGAAATAAGATTAGAGCCTTGGGTTAGACTATAGTGGATATTAGGGGCTTAATCCTACACTTTGCATGCATAAAATTTTGATGGAGGATAATCATAAACCTACTATAGAACACTAAAGAAGGCTTAATCCTGACATGAAAGAGGTAGTTAGGAAGGAGGTTATGAAATTGTTATATGTAGGGGATCATTTATCCCATTTCAGATAGTCCATGGGTTAGTTCAGTTCAAGTAGTTCCTAAGAAAGGTGGGGATGATGGTCATAATAAATGAAAATAATAAGCTCATCCCTTCTCAAACCGTGACGAGGTGGAAATAGAAAATTAAATGCAGTAACTCATAACAATTGTTTTCCTTTGCCTTTTATTAACCAAATGTTAGATAAACTTGTAAGGCATCAATATATTACATTCTACATAGATATTTAGGTTATTATCAAATCCAAATAGCACTAAAAGTTTAAGAGAAGACAACTTTCACATGCTTATAGGTACCATTGCCTATTGACGCATGTCGTTTAGACTATGCAATGCACCAACCACCTCTTAATGATTCATGATGGCCGTATTTTTCGAGATGGTGGAGAATGGTCAAAATATTTATAGATGATTTTTCTACATTTGTAATTCTTTTGATGATTGTTTGGCTAACCTTTAAAGGGTCTTGCAAAGATGTGAGGAGACTAATCTTGTGCTTAATTAGGAAAAATACCACTTTATGGGATGTGAGGGCATAGTTCTTGGACATAAGATATCATCCAAAAGCATTAAGGTGGATCAAGCTAAGATCAAAGTGAATGATAAATTGCCTCTTCTAACTTCTATCAAGGGCATAGGAGTTTTCTTGGATGTGCAAAGTTTTATATGTACTTCATAAATTACTTTCTAAAATTTCTAAATCCGTTTATGACCTTTTAGCTAAAGATGTTCCTTTCAACCTTTTTAATGAATGTTTGAATACATTTTATAGGTTAAAGAAGGAACTCACTTTTGCTCACATTTTATTTCTAAAAAGCACATCTTCATAAATTTTGGAGCCCTATGTACAACCATTAGTAATGGACGATCACATTTTTGCAATTGTCAATTTGACACCTTATTGAAAAAGTATGGGTTAATCATAAGATAGCCATTTCTTATCATCTTTAAATAAGTGGCTAAATAAGTGTTTCAAATAAAGCAATCAAGCAAATCCTAAAAAAAAAACCATCAATTCATTAAGAAAGGATTGGTCCATAAAGCTTCCTAATGCAATTTGGGCCCATTGAACCTCCTATAAAACTTCAATTTGAATCATTCCCTATCACTTGGTGTTCGGGAAAGCATGACACTTACTGGTAAAGTTAGAGGATAGAGCTTATTAGTTAATAAAGTATTTGAACTTTGACATGTATCCTATGAGTGAGAAGAGAAAGCTCCAACTAAATAAGCTTGAGGCTCTTTAACTTCAAGCCTATGAGAGCAGCCACACCTTCAAAGGAAAAACTAATAAGTAGCATGATCATCATATCATACCAAAGGACTTTAAGGAAGGCAAGCAAATTCTCTTGTTCAACTCAAGGTTTCAGCTCTTCTTAGGTAAACTCATGAGAAGATGGTTGGGACCATTCAAAATAGTAAAAATTTACTCTTATGGTGCCATTGAGAATGCGAACTCAAAAGATGAAACTTTCAAATTAAATAGGTGCCACTTAAAGCCATATTATGAAGGGGATCTCATGCCAAAGGGGAGACTTTCCATCTCCTAAGTTCCTCCTCTCAGCATCTAAAAACAAGGATCAAGCTAGAGAACTTAAACTGTCATGTTTTTGGGGCAATCCCCTATTACTCTATCCTTGCCCTTTATTTATGCGTTTTGATTTATTTTGTTATTTATTTTTCTTTGATTATTTTTTGTAGGTTTATGTATGCATAGAAATCAACTTTCAGGCTTCGAATAAGTTTTGAGGGGGGTTATACCTTGCATTTGTTTGATGCATTTATTGCATTCATGTTTGAAATTGATGTGTTTCTTTGTGTTTTTGAGTTAATTTTATGTTTAAAAGATGTAAAAGATGTTATATGACCATCAAAGGTAAGATTCATGGCTATATTAATAGTTAGTTCTCATAAAAAGTTAAGTTATGATGTGCATGGTCATGTCTCAATGAAACATCATTGATAAAATTTTTATATGATGTATGACCAGACCATATTACTGTGTGCCTTTAACATCCTTCAAACAATAGAAATCCATCAAGACACGACTTAAGCACACAACCATGTCATGTCTAAGCATAGAACACATAACCATGCGCACAACCATGTACCTTCCTACAAACTCGAACAAAAATTTCTTTTGAAGGCATGACCTTGGGGTACAATCATGCCACTCCGAATTCCCAGAACGCACAACCACATGCATGATTGTGCCCTTTAAAATTTCAATGTTTTTAAACACCACGCCCCTTTTTTTTCCTCTCACTCTTTCTTTGCCAACCCTAGCACAATCGTGCCCCATCTTTAAACTTTCCCTAAGATTCATCTTTCCCCTCAAAAATCACCTTAAAAACATCATTCTTCACTCGTAATTCATCCTAAACCCTATTATCATCATGTCTAAATGCTTCAAATCCTTCGACAAGTGAAAGCATTGACCCCCATGCTCAATCCTTCTCCATTTAGTGGAAGACCAATTTTTATCAATATGGAACATGATAAAAGGTATGATGTGTTGTCCTAATGCCCCTTTTTATAAATTAATTTTATTGATTTGAATGCCTTAAAGGCTATAGGTTTGCTAAATGAGATGAGAGAATATTTTAGTGTTCTTAAATGGGAAAAATTTCCCAAAATTCATATGAACTCTTACAAGGAGTTTACTTTTGGAATTTCTGAGTTCTTTGGATGTTGTGACCCAAAATATTGAAGGGATGTATGAGTTTGGGGCTATCTCCTTTTAACGTTATTAAAACTAGTTTTTGCTTTTCTTAATCATGTTGCTAGAGTGTTTAAGCTTGAGAGTGAAAGGATAACTGACTTTCCTCTTACTTTTGAGAACCAAGAAGTTTGGGCATCTTTATAAGGAATAAAGACTTATATGGCTAGAAATAGAAAAATTGCTAAAATTATGAACCCAACCTTTAGATTTATGCACTAATTAATATCTTATTTAGTGATCTATGGAAGAGAGAGTAATAGGGTTGTGAACTGAATAAAGCTATTATTTTTATGCGCATAAGGCATAATATAGCTATCCACATTGCTTGGTGGATAGTATATCATATGGGATTTACGAGTAAAAATGATTTGAGGTGTATTCTTATAGGCAATTTTGTGATTGAGTTTGTGTATTATTTAAAATTCAATGATTTGAGCTTTATCGATGATCTTACTATAGGAAGGGGTCCAAATTTGCTCACCTATGACACTATGCTTCATGTTGGACTCATTGTGAAGAATGGTCTCCCATTATGAGTTGGCGTAAAAGCCCAATTAAGAAGGTAATGATGATGAAGATGCCTAAGCCGATGTACCTTTATGTGATGGTTCTTTTCATACTTTTAAGCCTCCTTCATTATCCTTGGACCCTTTGAAAGGTGTTTTGGCACACTTGGAATCTCAGTTGGAACATATGGACCAATGACAAGATGCATTTGAAGATGAAGTTAGATTGAGGTTCGCATCCCTTGATAATAAAATGGGCAGCATAAGTATTTGCCTCCAAGCCTACTTTGAGCACATTAGGTTCCCTTCGACACATCCATCACAATAATGACCATCCATCTTTTATGATCTTATGTATTTTCTATTTTTATTATGTTTTGTTATTTCTTGTGTTATGTGATTATAGTTTTTTATGATGATGTTGAACTTGATGTTTATGTTTTGTCAAACTTTGCCTTGTGTTCTTTATTTAGTCTTATGTACTTGTTAGAACTTTTATCCTTCAACTTATGTGTTCCTTTTTTTTAACTAGTTTTTTGCTAATACAAGGCTTACAACTTTCCTTTTTGGTTTTGTGCTCGGTATCACTAGTTGCTCTCTTAAAATCTTGCCTCTCTATTTAAGAACAATTTCTTTCCTCTTTTGTTTTTCCTTGTGCTTATAATCATTGAGGACAATGATGTTTACATTTGGGGGTTACTTTTTGACAAATTTTGCATGTTTGTTTCACTAGAAATCCTTCATTGAAGATCTATTACTTGCACTCATATGATAAAATTTGATAATTTTAATGGTTAAGAGTCAGGTGTTGGATCTTAAGGTGAAAAATCGATGAAGAAAACTTAAAGCCATAGATTGGATTTCATGAATTTAAACTTACTTATGACAATAATTTAGTTTAATTAACATTAAAGTTGATCAAGGACATTAAGGCAAATTTAGCACATTGGCAAAATAAGGATTTCAATATGAGATTTTGCAATCATGCATACTTTAAGCAAGTGGAAACTTCTACATGTGCTAGAACAAAATAAGACATATTTTGAGGCAAAATCCTAGAGCTTATTAACTTTAAAGAAATGATTAAGGCATTCTTTGATTATCATTTTTTTCTCCATCCATACCTTGTTTTACATGGTTACTTGTCACCCATTTTGTGCCTTATGAAAATACTCCTTAGAATGTATTAATAGCCTTTCTTTTTTAACTTATAACCCTCATTATAACCATATTGCCTAAATATTCTTTTACCCCCCTATCAAGAGAATGAGTTAGAACATGATTGTATAATGGTGTATGGTGTCATGCATATTTATGTGTATGTGAGAAGAATGAAAGAATAAGTGTAATAGCACCATGAGAATCAATTAAGTTTGGGGGTGACAATTGGATATTTACTCTTATGCATATATATTCAGAAAAATAAAAATAAAATAAAAGTCATGGAGAGGAAAAATTAAAGTAAAATAAAGGCGAAAAGGTGAGAAAAAGAAAACCAAGCCACTAAGCAGTGAAAGAGGATAAGTATGGATGTGTTGCAAAAGGATGAGCAAGGGTCATACGAATAAAGTATTTCATAAGCACTTTGCATCATTGTTATAATCCATGTTTTAATGAAATTCTCTTGTCTTTGGACTTGACACTTCTTAATAACCTTACCCAAAGCCTTAAAAGGCCTTATGATCATTAAGGTTGCTAGGATCTACATTAGTGGAGAAAGGTGGATTGGTTTTGCCTATGATCACATATGACTCCTAAGAATCAAAGTGGAACCTTGTCAAATTTTTGTGTGAAAGAAAATCAAAATATTACATGAAATATAATGCTAAGGCACACTCACACTCTTTTATGTTTGGTTGATTGCAAGCAAGGCATGATTAGTTAGGAACTCATTATTATAATATGTAAATTTGCTTGATTAATGAAAATCATAGTTATAACAGATAAAAATTTTCCTCTTAAGACCTTGACACTTGATTTTAGCCATTTGAATTTTTTAATTTTGGATTAAGTAAATGATTCTTACTTGAGGATAAGAAAGAGCTCAAGTTTGGGAGAATTTGTTTAGGATCATAATTCATATATTTAATGGGTTAATTTCCTTTAAACTCATGAA
Organism: Omphalea diandra; assembly: GCA_949677035.1. Classification (NCBI taxonomy): domain Eukaryota; kingdom Viridiplantae; phylum Streptophyta; class Magnoliopsida; order Malpighiales; family Euphorbiaceae; genus Omphalea; species Omphalea diandra. Next base: position 85,534 of record CATIWR010153263.1, read on the forward strand.
ATAATGTTTTAATTTTGGTTATAATTGAACCTCATGAAGGATATTTTGTATTTGTAGGAAAATAATGAAAGAAAGGGAAAGACATAGCCATGCGGGTAGGCATGCTCCATGAAAAGTAAAGAAAAATCGAGTTAATGCAAGGCCATGCGTCCTAAGACATGGTTAAGCCATCTTTCAAAGTAAAAGGTCCAAAGAGATTGCAGTGAGACATGGCCATGTGGGTGATCATATGCTAGAGGAGCATGAATTTTAGACCAAGACCCAGCATCAATGCACAACGATGTCCTCTTTTGCTATAAGCTAACTGCACAATGGAATGACCATGCGTATGACTGTGTCATTCCAAAAGGCAAAAATGGGATTTTTTATTCTTTTGCAAGCTTTTCCTTTTTGAGATCCTTTAGGCTTCTAAATTTGAAGATACCTTTTGGAGATTATTTAAAGATGAAAATCACCAAGGATTAAGGCATGAAGAGATACCTAAAGATTAAGGAAAAGAAATAAGAGTTGAGGGAGTTATTCAAGGAGAAAAGGAAGGAACTTTGAGGATGAAGGTCTACCTAATTAAGGAGATTCAAGAAAGAGTTTATGGCTTCTATTTGCAATTAATTTGATTATTCTCTCTTATTCTCGTTTCTTCATCATGAACTAAAACTCTAAGGGCTAGGGTTGTAAATGGATCTTGTGTGATAACTTTTGGATTTCCTTTCATTTTTTTTGTCATTCATTCTTTGTGTTAGTAATTATTGAGTGCTTTGTGTTGTTGATTAACTGGCCATTAATCATGCTCAGTTCTATGAATTGACTTAGAGATGTTTTTCATGGAATATATCTTTAATAATTTCCTTACTTTGTTATGTGTTTAGAAACCTTAATAGAGCATATCTATCATTAAAGCCATATGAAAAGGCAATTTTATTATGTTTAGCCTTTGTGTTGAGACTTTTAGCCTAACACGCTTTTGTATGTTAATTGACACTTAAGAGAGATTAATTGATCACCTTAGTGACTTTATAGTGAAACTAGATAAAAATTGGTTGAGAATTCAAAATCCATTAGAAGTTTCCAAGTGAACTCTAGCCACCTTTATCCATTAATTGTTTCCATATTATTGTATTATTAATTAGTTTACTTTCTTGCATTCATTTATAACTATTCATTTGCTTTAGTTCTTTAGATAATATAAGATACAAACTACTTATTACTTAAACTCAATCCTCATGGGAACGATATCTATACTCACAAGTACATTTTATTACTTATTGACTTGTTCATTTGCAGCTCAAATGGTATTCTTATACTGGCACATAATCATCATCAAAAATCAACTATAATAACCTTTCTAACCATTAGGCAAATGTAGGAGCCAAAAACACCTTGGAATAGTTTACCTCTATTTTTTGAATTCTTTCCAATTGGGGGTTGAAGTCCCCAAAGAATATGTTTAAGTCTTCCTCTGTGTAAATATGTAATGTAATCCCTTTCCCTATTAATGTAGTTTTTCACCCCCTATATAAATACTTGTGTATTCCCTTCTTCCCACTATGTAAATGTTTTTTTTCATATAAATACTCTTGCAAGCACTCCTTGTCGTAAAAAAACGGATTTTTTTTTCCATTTGTACGTTCTTACTATCAATGTAAAGAGATTTCTTACGTAAACATTAATTCTTTATTATGATTCTTTAGTTTTTTGTAAAATGTTCTTTTAAGACTTTTACCCTACTTGATCTGAGGGACTATGTGTGTTATCTATCCCATGTTGATAAACAAATAAAACCACCTATGAGAGGACCATTTGACTCTGTCTATGAGAGTGATAAGGTTGGAAGGATCTTTTATAAATAACATATGCATCACATTCATACATGCATTATTATTTATTCATGCATCAT
>CATIWR010153296.1:0-42175 GCA_949677035.1 Omphalea diandra
ATATATATATATATATATATATATATATACACTTTTTCATTATAATTTAATAAAATAAAAATCAAGAAGCATTCATTAATCAACTAGGAGAAATTGTATAATAAAAAAGAGAGAAATTGTCAGAAAAAGAGTAGAGTGACTGGTGAAGTCAAGTGACTAATAGGTAATTATATATTAAGTACCTTAATTCTAATTAGTCATCAACCACGTATTGTACATAATGTAATAATTTTTTATTATAAATTTAATATCAAATGTATTTAGAATTCTATATATTAGTTGATTATAAAATAATTGCTTTCTTACTTTGAAAAATAATATTTTCTAGTGCATAATTTATATTATGTAAGAATTACTGTTTTATTTTGAGTTATCCTTAAATATGTTAGATTTTTTTGTCATTTTTTTTATTTTTGAGTATTTTGTTTTATTTGTATGTATTTTTCTATTTTGATTTTAGTTAGTTATTTTACATTTTTTTAATCAAACAGTATAATTTATAAGTGCTTATATGACAAATTATTAATTTGATAAGTGACAAAAACTCATCTTAAATAATTAATACAATATTAATTTAATAAATGACACTCACTAACTGAAAATAATTCTTATATATATATATATATATTATCACTTTATACAATAAAATGTAAAGCCCTTTGTATTTGTACTTTTTTTATTATAATTTAATAAAATGAAAATCAAGATGTATTGTTTATCAAAGAGGGGGCAACGCATATATATATATATATATATATTCATCTGAAGAAGAGTATAATGTATGACGAAAGACGGTTAATAAGTAATTGGATATCTTAATTTTGATTAGTCATTAATTTAATGCGTTGTGGATAATTTTTTTATATAATTTTAATATATAACGTATTTAAAATTTAATATATTAATTTACTATAAAATAAATTTTTCTATTTAAAAATATAATTTTTTTATAATATAAAATTAATATTATTTTATAACCAAGGTTTTAAAACGCAATCCCACCATTGATATGAAATATGATCCGTTCAAGATAAAGAATTATGAGTCAGAGTTCATATCAGAGTGTATTTTAATTAATATTATATAATGTTAAATATATATATTATATACATATTTAAATTTAGTAATACATATAAAATATTATTGTAAATAAAAATTTCTAACTAAAACTTTTTTACCTGTATATAATAATTGTAAGATATAAAATAAATATTTATATTATTCAAAAATAAATATTATTTACCTCATCAATATACTATATGCTAATTTAATATAAATATAATAATTTTCAACTTGTATAATAATTTATCATTTTTAAAGTTCATAAAGTTATATTATAATTAATTTTATAGCAATTTATTATTTCTAAACTTAAAAAAACTATAAAGCAAAATTAGAATCATTTATTTTAAAATTAAAATAAAGATAATAACTATATTTATGATTGTTGATATTTTAATATATATAAACTTAAAATTTTAAAAATTAATTTAAAATATAAAAATGATAAAAAATTAGATAACTTAATCCAAGTCGGTTAAATTACTAGATTTTAATTGAATCAATAGAATTTTGACTAAAATTCTTTTATTATAAGTTTAAGGATTAATTTGAATTCATCAATAATCTCATTTTCAGATCTTTTAGTTGAATACTTGATCTCAAAATATTGATTAGAATTATTATTTAGTTTTAATTGATTATTATTGTACTAAAATTTAAAAATAATATGTAATTTTTAAATAATAAAATAATTATTGATAGATAATATAAAATTATCTAACATAATTTTTTAAATGAGACTATATATTGATTTATTCTATGCACACGCTCTCTGCCCTTTGTGTGCGTTGAGTTAAATGGTTTTAAAAAAAACAAAAAAAAGGATTGAACCATTTATGATTACAGAATAGAATTACAATCTCCATAGTGGGAAAAAAAAAGAAACGAACTACTGTAGAAAGGATGGCGGAATTCCTAGACCTGGAAGCTCAGGACGGTGTGAGAATGCCATGGAACGTGCTTCCTGGCACCAAGCAAGAGGCCAGCAACTGTGTGGTACCGGTCTCCGCCATCTATACCCCAATCAAGCCCTTCCCTAACATGCCAGTTCTCCCTTATGCCCCCCTACGTTGCCGGACCTGCCGCTCCATCCTTAACCCATTCTCGATTGTCGATTTTGCGGCCAAGATCTGGATCTGTCCCTTCTGCTTCCAACGCAACCACTTCCCACCTCATTACGCCTCCATCAGCGACGACAATCTCCCTGCGGAACTCTTCCCACAGTACACCACCATCGAGTACGAGACCCCTGGGGAGAATTGCTCGTCCTCTTCGGTATTCATGTTCGTGGTAGACATTTGCATCATCGAGGAGGAGATGGCTTTCCTCAAGTCGGCCTTAACCCAGGCCTTCGACCTCCTCCCAGACAATTCCCTTGTCGGCCTCATTACTTTTGGGACTTTGGTCCACGTTCACGAGCTAGGCTTCGGACAGATCCCCAAAACCTACGTCTTCAAGGGCTCCAAGGACGTGTCCAAGGACCAGCTTCTCGACCAGATGGGTTTCTTTCTCAAGAAGCCCAAGCCCCCAACTGGTGTCATTGCCGGCGCCAGGGACGGCCTCTCTTCCGACAGTATTTCCCGTTTCCTCTTGCCCGCCTCTGAGTGTGAATTTACTCTCAATTCGGTAATCTCGAATATTCTCATAACCTCATTACTTTCTCTTATCTTTCTAATCTCTTCTGTCGTAACAAGGCAAATGTATTTAAGGTTTTGGAGGAGCTGCAGAAAGATCCTTGGCCTGTTCCACCTGATCAGCGAGCTGCCAGGTGCACCAGCACGGCTCTTAGTGTCGCTGCCAGCTTGTTAGGAGCTTGTGTTCCTGGTTCTGGAGCTCGAATTATGGCCTTCATTGGAGGTCCATCAACTGAAGGATTCGGTGCTGTGAGGGCTTTGCTTTTCACTTAAGCAACATGTTATCCTATTCACTTATAATGTGTTATGGAGTTGTCCAGAGTCTTGATAAGTGTTGTACATTATAATTGTTCCTTGGTTTGGTTATATGCCTCATATCTACTACTTACATTTTGGTAGTTGCTACTGGACAGTCAATCTTTTTTGGTAGTTGCTACTGGACAGTCAATCTTCTGTGCCTGTTTGCTTGTCTAATTTCCATTTATTTGTTTCCACTGAATTGTCTCTGTATATGTTTGATAGATTGTGTCAAAGAATCTCTCCGAACCAATTCGTTCCCATAAGGACCTGGATAAAGATTCTGCTCTTCATTACCATAAGGCTGTAAAATTCTATGAGGGACTTGCAAAACAGCTTGTGCATCAAGGCCATGTACTCGATATGTTTGCTTGTGCTCTTGACCAGGTAATATTCAACTCTGCTTCAGCTGCTTCATAGCATGGTTTTAAATAATGGCTGTTATCTAATGTAACGGCCATTATGTAATGGATTTCAAAGCACCCGTTACTGTTAAGCCCATGAAATAACAGTCAAAAAAATTCTTTTGGCTGTAAGGGCTGTTAAATTAATATGTAACAGCCATTTCTTTAATGGAGCCTGCTGGAATCTTTTGTTTGTTATGCAGAATCACATGTTTTTGACCCATATTTCTGCTGAATACAGCTGCACAAGAGACAAAATAGTTTTAAGACCATTCATTTCTCCTTCGCCATACTAACTTTGCATAGCACCCATTCAAGCTGGACTGGATCTGGATACACATCTCCAATGTCCTTCTTCTCTTTACTTAAATTAATTTTTGAGGCTCTAATGTTTATAGATGTTAGTTATTCAAGTTAATTGTTAATTTTAGACAAACCTGTAGACCTTATGTCTCTATATATTTTCTTATTTTTAGTGAATTACGTCAGTATTTCTTAGTTTGCAGCATGTCAGTATCTTTATGTTATAGCTGCGACAGCTCTGTTGCTATTACATAACTGCGATTTAAAACTGTGCTTTAGAGTTGAGTTGTCTTTCAATTTGAAAATGTACTTTGTTGACCTCTTAATCCTTCTTCTACCGCTGCTTCTTCTTGTTTCTCTCTTTATCTGTGGATAAGTTAATTTTAGGAGTTTCTTTACATTTTGCGGGATGGGTCAGTGAGAGAGGCTAGGGGGAGGGATATTCTCTCTCGACCACATTTCACATACATTGAGTTCTTTCCCATTATGTACTTAATTTCATTGAACCAAGAGCACAGTTACGTATGTTTGTCCTGCCCACAATCAATTGCTTCTTACCTTTAAATTTTTAAACTGAATAATATATATAACTCAAATATATCAAATAATGGAGAAGGAAGTGGATATTGAATCTGTAGGTGTCACTATTTTGAGCTAGCAAATTGCTCAACCTTGGTTTCTTTAATTATTTCAATCCCCAATTTATTAAACTAGCTATAGCTGAATCGTTGGAGGTTAAAGAAACATGAGTTATGAAGGAGATACAAAAAGGCTATAATGAAGAGATGAATCAGTATAAGACACTTGTCCAGTAATTAATGAGGATGGAAGAAACTAGCTACACTAGTTAGTACTAGTCTTTATATCCTTGATATTATAGTAGCAGTGGTTGTTGAGAGCTTGGAGCTGAAATAACAAGGCCTAGTTCTGTTTTGTGGAGAAGAAAAGATTTTCTTTCCCCCTTGTCTTCTCATTCTTTTCTATGATGCTTTTGTTCTCCATTTTCTGTTTCAATTTCTTGATTTCAGTCACATTTTTTGTTAAAACCTCCAACTGCTTCTCCTTGTTATAATTTGCTTATTTTGACCATCTTGATTTCCTTCTCTGACATCAGATACAGTATGTCAAACAAACAACGTAAGAGATATTGACATGGAGATGAAAACTGAAGAAATTAAACTCACACAACACAGACACATATATACTTCCTTAACTGAAGAAATTAACTCACACAACACCTGCACACGCGTGCGTGCGCACACACACACACACACACCTCCTTAACTGACAGTAATGTAGAAAGTTGCTTCCTCTTCTTGATGTTTTTTGATTGCCAAAATCAATATATCCTGCATAAGTTCAGCTTTGAAGATTTCGTTAACATCTCTTTTTTTTTTTTCCCCCTCTTATATAAATTTATGTGTTTCAGATTTTACTCTGAATACTTTTGGTGGCTTGAAAATCAAAATGTGTGTTTTTTGCTTCTGTTGCCTGCATAGGTGGGGATTGCTGAGCTTAAAGTTGCAGTTGAAAAAACTGGTGGACTTGTTGTACTTGCAGAAAGTTTTGGCCATTCAGTATTTAAGGACTCACTTAGATGTGTTTTCCAATCTGGTGACTGTGACCTTGGATTATCATCAAAGTAAGAGTTCATCAATTTCTATATATGTTACTTTGCTCAATCTTAAATGCTATACTTCTCCCTCTTTGTGGCATCCTTTCCGTGTTGCAAGAAATTTTGCATTATAGGAGTTGCATAAGTATGGTTGTCTTCTCACTTTCAGTTTTGAGCTTTGTTGGAGGGCTTGATGACCCAAAGAACCTAATGCTTTCCGCGAGTTTGCCATTGTACCAAAGGTTCTGACATTGTCAATTTGTACTATCAATTGATTTTAGTTGTATCCATATTCAAAATTAAAATTGGTGAAGATGTATTTTAAGCTGACATGGCATCTATTTATATGAAGAAATTGTTTTTCAATGCAGCACCACTGCTAGCTAGATTTGAAAAATTTTAAATACTTTATTGATTTTTAAAAGATTTTAATGGATCTTTTAAAATAGATTTTTATTGTATTATTAAAATAATTCTTTTGATTATATTATTAGAAACAATGTTTTTGTAATTTTTTATGATATTAGTAACAACAATTTTTTCTGCAATTTTTTTTATCATAAAATTTATTTTTTTACAATAGAAATAAACATGTTAAAAATTGATTAGAATTTGTTTTAAACAAAAGTATTTTGAATTTTTTAAAATTTAACTTTTGATGGATTCGTATAAAAAATCTTTTTTGTGCCGAGTTGGATGCCATCTTAACTTAAAACTCATTTCCCCCAATTTTAATTTTGACAATGAATTCAATCGAAACCAATCTTCCATATTAGGGTATGTTTGATGCAATACAATCACAAATTCATGCAAAGGCTTGGGTTTCCTAAGTCATTAGTAGTTTAGTAGTTATCAAAATGCTTTATCAATCATTGCCCTTGAGTCTCATGACGTCTGCCTTGTGTAATTTTTTGTGCAATACTAAAAGAAAGAAACAAAGTATACTTTCTCTAGTTAACACATTTCTTTATGCATTCTATTACAATTTAGTGGTATTACTTTAATTGGGCCACCTTCTTAATGGATTTTTCTCCTATTTTGTATATAGTGGTATATTTGAGATAAATTGCTCCAAGGATACCAAAGTTCAAGGCATTATTGGTCCTTGTGCATCACTTGAAAAGGTATATCTAGCATATACTAAAACCCCTCTCCACGTTCCCCCCCTTCTTCTTTAACTCTCTTATTTTATTGTAACTTAAAATTTACTATTTTGTTGTCAATGACTTTTGCAGAAAGGTCCTTTGTGCTCCGATACTATCATCGGCCAGGGGAATACAAGTGCTTGGAAGATGTGTGGCCTGGACAAAGCTACAACTTTATGCATTATATTTGAAATTGTGAGGAAGGACAGTCCAGAAGCTACTGTTCAACATTCTAGCAATCAATTTTACTTCCAATTCTTAACTTAGTATGAACTTCAACCTTTGATATTTTTTAAGTTTGTTGTTTCATTATTGCTTGATGAAGATAGGGAGATCTTCAGCTTATAATTGATTGCTACAGTTACCAGCATAGTAGTGGTCAAATGAGACTCCGTGTTACAACTCTTTCAAGAAGATGGGTTGCTGGACCTGGAAGCGTACAGGCAAGCTCTTCTCTCCTCTTGTATGTGTTGCATTAGTATTTACCTTTATTGCTCGAGTTAAAAATGTTTTTTTGAAAAGTGTGCTGCATCTTACTTTGATTTTAAATACTTTGTTTAACAAAATTCAATATTCAATCTTAATTTGATCAGTGTTACTTGATGTGCTAAAATTGCAGCTGATTTTTGAAAATGAAATTCAATTGAAACATTTATAATTTGTGGAGAAAATTGCAAAATTCACAAGCTTTTTTGGAATTTTTGTGTTGTTAGGCCATTAATGTTCAAACATAATGTATTTATATCTTTTCTCTTCTCATTCATAAAAATATTTTAAATGGAAAACAAAATAAGTGATGAAACTATAACTGATGGTTGATGGAAATGTTTTCTATAAAGGAGCTAATGAAATCAATTGATAGTTAAGTCTAACCGCATTAGCTTCAGGTTCCAAAAGGTAACTTAGCACTTCTTGATCTAGCTGTTAGGGTTGTATGGCTAACAGTTGCTTCCAAAAGTTCAATCAAACACGCTAAATGTGAACTATTTTGGAAGGCAGAAGTATTGTCATCTACAGTAAGTGTAGCCAAAATATGTTTTTAGTTTCCAAAAGTACATCATTCATCTAAGGAGTGATTATATGCTAATTTGGGCTCCTAAAGCCGAGCAATTTGGGTGAATCTGTCCACTAAACAATAGGCAGATTATTCTTTCATATCTTGAAGATCATGAATTATTGTTTATTGCTATTGTCATTCCTTCCTGCTTCTGAATCATTTATAAAATTCTTTAGGATTTGATTTCTGGATTTGATCAAGAAGCTGCTGCTGTAGCCATGGCACGCCTAGTCTCTTTCAAAATGGAAATTGAGGTAACTGGCAAATGTTTTATGGCTTTTTTTGTACAAACAGATCCCGGATAATGGGCCCAGAAATTCTGTTTTTTGACTTTTACTTTTTGCGTTTATGGGTGAAATATTTTCGATAAGACTAATCAACATCTCTCTTTTGTACTTGAAACACATGTATAAGTAGAGGAAAGGTTTGCAAAGGGACACATTTAGCTTATGACATGTATAAAAGGGTAGAAGGGGCTTTGATGAAATTACACATGATGCTACTTGCCATGCAGACTGAGTTTGACCCGATAAGATGGCTAGATAAAGCACTAATACATCTGTGTTCCCGGTTTGGAGATTACCAGAAGGACAGCCCATCTTCTTTCAGTTTATCTCCTCGGCTTTCAATATTTCCTCAGTTCATGTTTAATTTACGGCGTTCCCAATTTGTTCAGGTATATCAGTTTTATCTGTTATGCACATGAACATGATTTTTTGCTTAGTACAATTGAAAACATCTTTAAGTTCTGGTCCCTAAAAATAATACAGGTCTTCAACAACAGCCCTGATGAGACAGCATACTTCAGAGTCATCCTAAACCGGGAAAATGTTGCCAATTCTGTTGTAATGATACAGCCATCGTTGATTTCTTACTCATTTCATTCGGGACCAGAACCAGCACTTCTTGATGTCTCTGCCATCGCAGCTGACAGGATACTGCTTTTGGACTCTTATTTCACTGTTGTTATTTTTCACGGTGCAACTATTGCTCAGTGGCGAAAAGCTGGTTACCATGATCAACCAGAACATCAGGTAGTCCATTGAAATCTGGAGAGGAAAAAAAAAAAAAAAAATCCTGTTTTGTTCAGAGGCTTGATGTTTGCTGGTCTTCTTTTCTGAACCTTGGGCAGTGTTCATTTATAACTGTGAAATTGTAGCCTCTCTTGACCATCATGTAACCTCTCTCTTAGGTGTCCTTAGGTTTGCATAGTGACAATTAAATTTTTCATGTTTGCCTCTTATCTAAGTTAGTTCATTTCTACATTCAATTTTACATTAAATGCTAAGGCCTTGTTCTCTTAGATGAGGCGTCCTGAGCTGTTAATGTACAACTTAACTGCTTGCATCTGAAACTGCTTACACATGTTCATGTAATGTGTCGCGTTCATGTAATAGTGGTATTAACTGGTTGTTAATGCCCAGAAAGTATCTTCTGAAATTTGCTTTTACGCCAATGATCTTACTTTTGATGTTCAAATATCTCCAACTCTGCATCTAACAAAAGTTGTTGCCTCAATGGTTAACATATAGTTTGGTTTTTTTTTTTTTTTTTGTAGGCATTTGCCCAATTGTTGCAAGCTCCTCGTGCTGATGCAGGTACAATAATCAAGGAAAGATTTCCAGTTCCTCGTTTAGTCATTTGTGATCAACATGGTTCACAGGTGATCACTATCGCACTTAATTTTTGTATTGCTTAAATGACAGATGAACATAAAACTAATGTGCTTTTTTTCAATTGCCTGACTTTTATGGGCCAAATTCCCTATTTGGCTCCTTAAGTTTATGCTAAAAATCCTTTAAAAAAATAATAATAAAACTTCAATTTAAATCAATTGATCTTTGTAGTTTTTGAGCACCATTGGTTAGTTTCTCTAGATTACATATTAAACTCCACTTTAAGCAAATCCGTAAAGTTAGCATAATGGGCCAAATTTCACCAACTGCTAATTTTTCTTAAGTGATAAAAATTATTTATTATATTTTGAAACTGTAAAAATTTTCACAAAAAAAATAGGATAACAGAAAATAGATCTAACAATCTCTTTAAGTACCTCTTCATTTTCCCTATTGTTTCTCTCTCCTCAACTTGACTAGTATCATTACCTCTCTGACCTTGCTTAGCCACTAGCTTTTCCCTTTAGCTGAGTTGATATCTCATAATGTTTAAGACCAACGGCCATTCTGCCACACACATAATACCAATTTTTGTCCTCATCACCCTCTCATTAATGAACTCCACCATATGGTTGCTTTCCACTGCCGTGGAAGTGGAGAGCTTATTGCTGTTGAGGACTATGTTGTCCATTAGGCAAGTGACCTGGTTCCACTCACAGTGTTCCCAGTGAAACCATCGAGGGAATCAAGGCCAAAGCTATGCTTTGCCTAGGAGGGATAATTGCCCCTTTGTTTTCTGGGTATTAAAGAGAATATTACTATTTTCATTTTGCAATATTGAATTTGCTCCTCTTATCAAATAAGGTTTTACACCTTTATTTATACTTGCTATTGAAATTAAAATATTCTTTTAAAAATTCCTTTTTATATAGACACAGGATGATTTGCGGGTATGGTCGCTGAATATGGCCATAATTTTATCATTATCACATAACTACAATCTTATTTAATCAGGTCTTCAAACTTTAATTAGTATTGATATCCGGTTCAATCAACTAATTTTTGGAGTGCTGATGTGGTATTATTTTCAATTCTTTTGTACTAATTAAGCCAAGGTAGAGTCTTCATATTTTCTCCTTAACGAGGTGACATCTGCCATTGCTTTGTTTGGTTTATTGGTCAAATGTTGATTAAAGAGTTAAATGGTGAGTCCTACTGTTGATTATTCAACAAATATAGGAATCAATAAAGTCATGTTAGCATTGTTATTAGTGTAAGAAATTGGTTGATTTAACCTGATTTAAATACTAATTAAAGGTTAGTGGCCCAACTGAGTAAATCATAGCTGCGTAACCATAATAAAAATTTATGGTCATAGTACAATAAGCATGAGTGAAAAATTGCTTATAGGAATGACTAAGATATCGATAGAAAAAATTAAATAATAAATAAAATAACGTTAGAGTTTTAGTTACATAATGAAGAAATAATAAACGTGTAATCATTCCCGCTTCAAATATCTCAAATGTGCTCTAGTTTAATATCTAGAATGTTTGTCACACTTCAAAATATATATAAGAAAAAGAAATATGTCGTAACTTCTCAATTTTATCTTAAATTATCTAATTTTTTGGTTATGATATAATTTTCATAATATACTGCAATAATTTAGTACTCTTTCCATCCCATTTTCGTAATTTACAATTCCATTCTGTAATTTTTCAAATTACATGCCCACTTTGACAAAGAAAAATAATTTGGTGTTGATTTTTCTAATTTTGTCTTTTGTTAATACAATGCGAATAAGTAAAATTAAGAGTAACTTTATATTTTCAAGACAGACAAAAGAGATACAAAACACATAATTAAATTCATTAATAAAGGGCTGCTGAAGAAAATAAGAATAAAAATGAGTTGGCATGACATTGTTTTCTTGAACCGTATAAAATGAAAGTTGACAGATAGAGAGTGATTATAATATGCATTAAGAAGCATTCTCATGCAAATATTAAGATTACTTTCAAGTAATCAATGTATCTTAAAATATTAAAGAAAAAGAAGGGGGGATTCAATTTTTCTTACAATGAAAATATATGAAATTTCATTCAGAGCTATATTCTGTCATTATAATTCATAAAAAAATTCCATTAAAAAAAAACTGTTTGATAAAATAGAATAAAATCAAAATACAATATTTAATATGATTTGATATGTGATCTTAAAAAAAAAATTTGATATATTTATGAAGCTTTCATGATAAGAAGATAACATAATTAAGAAAAGAAACAATGTTATATGCTAAATCTAACAAATAAATTTACAAAAAAATAAAAGATAAAAAAATTTCTTGGAGAACTAAAAGCAATTTTCCTAAAATAAATGGTAAAAATCATGGGCGCTGCTGCTATAAGAATGAGATAAATTTCGAATTGGAATAAGTGCTTTGTATATTTTAGATTCTTAGAGGAATTTAAGTTATTTATTGCTATTACACAACACTTATCTTAGTATGAGTTTTATCTAAGAGGTGAGAAATGCTTCTTATATAAGAATGTTTAGAATTTCATACCTTATTAATAATATGTGAATTTAGTGTTTATTGATATTATTTGAGGGTTGGAGTGGGGGATTACACAGGGTTTTATTTGTTTGTGTTTATCGATATTTGATAATTCTGATTAAATGACATTATTTTTTTAGGAAGATGGTAGGGTATGGGTATATTGTCACTTTAATGTGGAGCATATTATAATATTTGGATTTGGAACAACTACACAAATTTATAAATAATGTACTGATTTTTAAGTAATGGTTTTTATGAAAACCTTTTAAAAAATTTTAATTGTAAAACTGAACCATTCCAATTGTAATTTGACTAAATATTATCTCTCTTTCAATAATGTAGCATTTTTTGTTCCAATTAAATATTTGTAGCAAAGTAATTTACTAACAATGTCTATTGTATACACACTCTCAACTTGAATTTTCTAAATTTATGGAAAGACAAGAACTGCCTCTTATTTTATGGCTCATTTTAAATTGTGTATCACAGGAAATAATAAGAAATTAATTTTCACTTAATTGGTTCATTCTAGTTTAAGGCCAATCATTTAAAACATTAATATTGAAAGTATCAATTTATGAATTTTAATTGCAACATAAGTATAACTTTTTATTAAACTTCTTTTGGTATATTTTTGCTTGAAGCTTTAAAAAGACCAACACAACAAACTGTAGTTTGATAAATGATTTTCCAAGTAATGATTGAAAAAAAAAAACTTTTTGGGCCAAAAAAAAAAAGTAAAAGATTATATTATTTTAGTTAATTAAAATTCACCTAAATATTATTCTTGTGTACAAATTTGAACACTTAAATTGATTACATTTGATATGAGTTCCTTTTATTAGAATGTGAGATTTTACAAGTTATTGAAAATTTTAAACCACAAATTTGATGGTTCAAATTGTGATATTTTAAACGATAGAGATTTATATTCTGGCACACTAAAGAAAAATATGGTAGTGTACATTTTTCATGTGCGCGTGTGTGCGTACTTATATAAGGATGATTTGTTACCCCACTTAACTGAAAAGTTTGGCTTCACCCTAGAGCATCAGGTATACTTGGAGTTGATTGGGATTACACAGACAAAGATTGAGGAGAACCAATTTGAAGAGGCAATGCGTAGGTAATAAATAGAGGTTGATATAGTGAGGGGGAGAGCTTGAGTAACTGCAAGAGAGGAAGAAGAGAGGTGTAATTGACAAATAAGCGGATGGGATAGGAGCCACAAAGCTCAGAATGAAAGGTTAGACATCACAACAAGGTTAAAAGGCTAGAAGAAGAGGAAGTGAAGTGATTTTTTTATCCCTGGGATATTTAATATTGCAGTTCCCACTTTTCGCCTTTAGAGCCAACTTTACTAACTTGTTAATGGAATTTAACACTGTTATAATGGCCTACTTAATCAAATTTGAAAAGTAAAAGGGCTCAATGGACTGCAATTGAAATTCCAGTCAAATTGGCTCCCAACCAAAAGTGAAGGGTCCAAATGGAGCCTTTTGTCTCTTGTGAGAATGTTTCTTTGACAATCACCTGAGATGCCCACTTGTTATGTGCAAATGGTTGTTTCACTTATTCTGGTTTTGTGATAATTTATTTGCATTGCATTGGAACTAGCAAATTATCGAAGATCTCCAAAACTTGTCTTTTTAACCTAGATGTGTGAGGTTCATAAACTCAGTTTGCAAAATTTAATGTAATATTTTACAAATCTGCATAACATAGCCTTCAAACAATATTTTGCATATTTTCAAAAAAAAAAAAAATTTTTTTACATATGAAATGTCAAATAATTTAACACATTGCTTATTGTTGAGCATAAGTTGCCGCTTGATCTTATGTTTCAAAGTAACATCTTCATCACTAGTTTTTGTGATAATGGTGTCAATCCCATGACAAGCTCAATTAATATTTGTTTGAATTCTGAATTTTTCATCACAGTTAATATTTTTTTGAACTTCATATTATGTTCTTGTGCATCTGATATAGTAACTACTACACTCATTTTAAGGTCGGTCTGTATTTCACTAGTACAATTTTTATTAGTTGAACACAGGAATAATTTAAAACACAGTCAAGCACACGTGATTGTTTTGAGTAATGGATGCTTTTTTTCTTGCTTTCTCACTCCCTTTGGGGGCTGCACAAGCAGTCAAGCGCAAGGGGAAATATACATCAGGTTCCCTGTCTCTTTTTTGTTTCTTTTCTGTATACCTCTTGGATCTTGAACAAAATATTAAATCTCACTTATATTTTTATCAAAAAATAAAAATCACTTTTATTAATTCTACTAGGTCCTTGTGCTTCTTTTCTTTGCTTTCTTTTTACCTTTTATTCTTCAAGTGGAGGTTGATCTAAGCATAATGAAATGAAGATATGCCGTGCTTAATATTTGTGCATGTGTAATGTACCTGCCAACTAACTTGTAAATTTAGTGCAGGCACGTTTTCTTCTAGCCAAGTTAAATCCTTCTGCTACATACAATACTGATGCTCCTCTTCCAGGGGGAGATGTCTTGTTTACAGATGATGTGAGCTTTGAGGTCTTTTTGGATCATCTCCAGAGACTCGCAGTTCAATGAAACCATGATGGCAATTTTGTAAGCTTTATCTGGTATTTTGTACAGTAATTATACAACTTATTTTAGGTTTTCGATTTTGGTTTTAATCATAAAAAAATAATAATGTAATGTTTATCATTTGCTTTAAATGAATGATGATGGCTACTTTATGATGATTTTAATTAATGAGACGTTCTAAGGTCATGTTACTGTAATGATTCAATTTTTTGATTATGGAACCATGGATACATAATCTGTAAATAGTGGTCATACAATTGTTTGATTATGTAATGATTCATTACATATTCTTTCTTCGTCATATAGTTTTATTTTTTCCAAGTAGGATTTCATGAGTTTTTTCTTTAGGTTTATTGAACTCTTATGGCAGAGGTCAACTCCATTTGAAATGTGGCTAAATGCATAAATTGCCATCTAAATTATATCTAAATTATTTGCAATTACTCACTTAAACATTTTATTTATAATTAGATCAATGTAACATTTTAATATTTATTTTAATCTATTAAACACTCATCTAATAAATAAAATGTCAATCACATGTTTATTCTTAATTTTTTTATTTGGTTGGATCAAAATAAATAGGAATATCATTAAATTCATCTAATATTAAATTATTTTAATATAGGGAGTATATATGAATTTTTTTTTTCAATTTAAACATCATATTAATATGTAATTATTATATGTCTATATATTTATTAACATATGCAATCCCTTAATTTCATGGAAATATATTATATGTTTAATTATAAATTGTTATATAAGATTGAATATATTTTCTTTTGTTGCCATCAAATAATATTATTGTGAAAATTAGTCCAAACATTTTACCTATTAATTCATTGTGACTAGGTGTCTCAGTCTCCTTTCATTTTTGTCCTCATCTGAATTAATATAATATTCTTTAATTGTTTCATACTCTAAACGTGTGACCCTCATTTGTGCCGTACCGGTGCAATGCACCTTTTGGTTTTCCATTTTATATGGATTCATTGCACCTCATAAGATTCTGATTTTGGAGCCAAGGTTTTTAGAAAGGGAAATTTAAAATGAGAAGAGAATGAAATTAAGAAGTGATAGTGAAAGCCAAGAAAATAGAGAGAAATTTATAAAGATAGATTTGCTCGTTATAGTTTGTTTAAAATAATGAGGTATTTCAGTGTAATTAAAATATGAATTTATTCTGCACTTACAACATATTACATATATATATTTTAGGAAAAGTATAAAAAAAGCATCATATGATTCCCGATTTTACACTTTGATCACTTTTTTAAGATATTCAATTTAGTCCAAATTTGTCTTAACAATAAAAAAAAAGAATTTTCATTTTTTATAAATACAATATATATTTAGATGAATTTACATTTAAATTTCACAAAAAATCTATTAGTAAATAAATTTTTAATTTTTATTTATTTTCAAAATAAAAATAATACCATATTTTTTGGAAATTAAATTAACATTATAAAAAATAAAAATGATATTTGAAGAGCGCCATATTTTTTAAAAGAATTATTAGAAGTTATGATATTTTTAATGTTTATCTAATTCAAAATTTATGTTTTCTTAAATACATTAGTATTTAAGAAAACATAAATTTTTAAAAACTTACATTACTATCACTTTTTGAAATATATATTTTTTTAGATTCATAAAAACTTATTAAAATAAAAATACATTTAAAAATATAAGAAAATAAATCCAAAATTAATTATTCTTCACCGTCATTGTCGTATATCCTTCATCATGATCTTACATTTCAAACCTTATTAAAATATTCAAAATCTCACATTATTTAAAATCAAACTTAAAGCCAAATTTCAAAACTAAATTGGTTCAATTTTTCAATTCGATTTATTTTTTTAAAAAAATTCATGAGTTCAATTTGATTCAATTTTAATAACAAAATTTTAATTTAACCAAGCTGAACATATTTTAGATCAAACTAAAATAGGTTACCTACGTTAAATCAAACTAATATAGTTTAAACTGATTTAAAATTATTATTATTATTATTAAAATATTTTAAAAATTATTATTATTATTAAAATACTTTAAAAATTATTATTTATATTAAAATATTAAAAACTTATTTAAAAATAATTTAGTTCAAACTGAATCACCAAACTAATGCATATTGGTTTAATTTGACTAGGTTTATGTACTTTATTAGTTTAGTTTAGTTTATCTTTTGAGATTTTAGTTTTTTCATTTTTTTTTTGTTTTGGTCAATTTAGTTTGGTTTAAACCGATTTTTAATCTCTATTTTGAAATGTATAAAGATTCAAAATTCATAATTTTTAATAAAATTTTAAATATGACATTCTTCAAACCCACTTTTATTTTTTTATAATTTTAATTTAATTTTTCAAATATGATATTCATTTATTTTAACAATAAATAAAACTTAAACGTTCGTTAATAAATTTTTTGGTGTGATTTGACATAAATTCATCTAAATATATTTTGTTTATAAAAATATATAAAAATTCTTATTTTTTATTTTTAGGATAAATTTGTACTAAATTGGATATTCTAAAAAATTACATGTTTAAAATTGATCATTTTTCTAAATTTTTATTGGTGTCGGTGATTTATAATAGAGTGAAGTTTTAGAGTCTATTTTATTAATAAAATTTCACAAGCTCAAAGTATAAAACTGTGAAATCATAAAGTATTTTTTCATATTTTTTTCTATATTTCTTTTAAAACACCAATATGTATTTAATTAATTACGAATAAGATTATAGTAGTTTATAGTCTATTTATTTTACCTGTTATTATTACTGGTTACTTTTAATTGACTGTTAATTTATATTAAGTTTTTGGTAAAATATTATTGGTAAAATGTTATTATTGATTATTGTTTGTAAATAAAATGACCAATATAAACTTAATATTTAAATAAATAAATAAATATTATATTTTAGATTTTTAAAAAATAAATAACGTAAACAATCCATTTAATATTTTTTTTATAAATTAACCTTTATATATATATATATATAACATTAATTATGAATATAATAGTGATTTTTAGTAAAAAATCAATTGATATATTAGATATAAGTAATGATAATAAAATTTAAATAATTAATAAATAAAAAATATGTTAACATTAGATAAAAATAATATTAAAATAATTATTACTATTAAAGAAAAATAATGCTAAAATAAATGCTATACTAGAGTTAACATAAAAATTTAATATTATATTTATCTTTGTATTTATAAAAGTAGTGTATGTTGATGAAAAATAATATAAAGCAACTTTTTTAAACTAAAGCTTTTTTTTGTATTTCTTTTATTTTGTAACGAACAGTGGATTAACCAATATATATTTTACAGCTTTTAAAAATTGAAAATTAAAAAACCTCTAAAAAAAGGGGGGGAAAATATCTTTAAAGAGATAAAAATAAAAATTGAAATGTTAAATTAGTTAAAATAAAAATGAAGTGTGAAACTGATCAATTGCAAATAATTTAGAGGATAATTTATATATTTGGCCTGTGAAATGGATTTATTATTTATTCTTTTTTCTTGTGTTTTATAATTTTTTTTTCCTGGCAAAATAAAACAGAATGTTTCTCGAACAATATTATGATACGAGCAGCGGATACAGAAAACAGGACAAGCAGTTGATGTAAGAAAATGACAGTTTTAATAAATCCCAATAAGTTAGTTTTTATAATGTTCTCTAAATCCCAATAAGTTTACAGACATGATGATTATCTACATTATAAAGCAAGCGTTTGGATTTTCATCACTGAACAACTGGGGAGCATGAACGTAGTGAATAAAATAAGGCACGTTACCGTCTTTAGCTTTTGCCTCCACCTGTTTCTCGGCCTCAAATTCTGCAACTTGGACTGATTTAATGGCTTGAGCTTCAACTTTTGGGTTTTCTTTGTTTTCTTCCTTTCCTTTCTTCTGCTCCATTTTCTTTTCTTCTTTGATCTCTGCATGTTTATGTATCTTCTTTCGTATGTAAGCTAGTAGTTTATCAGATTCGATAGTCCCCTCAACTGTTAAAGTCTGTGTTTGGATGTCAGTTGTGACGCTGAAAATACCTGCATATTTCATAAATTAGAGTTTACCCTCTTTTTTTCAGCTTTTAAACATTAGTCCCTCTTACTTCTACCTTTGTGCTTTAGTAGCCTATTCCTCAGGTCATTCTCGCATTTGTCACAATGCATATGAATCTTTACTGTTGTCGCCCGTAAAATTTCCTTTAAATTACATGGATAAAATAATCCGTTATAATCCAAACAATACCAAAAAAAGAAATGTAACTTCAAACTAATTAAAACTAAAAATTGGACGGACAGCGGGAGGCATTTGAGTTTAACTGAAGACTCACTTCTTTGGTTTCGTCGGCAACTTTTTTTTCTGTTGCGGAAATGTCCTTGATTTTAACTTGTGGCGACACCAACTCAACCTTTTTCTTGCTCAATTTCTCTATTTGTTTATGGATTTTTATCACATCAATCACGCCCTTAACCTTAATTTCGGCCTTCTCAATGTCCACCTCCACTTTGTGAACTCCTGATCAGGAAGAAAATTAAAGCTGTTGCAAATATTGCAATTTAGGTTGTCTTTTTGTTATTAAGAAATGAAAATGTCCACATTTTTTTTAATAGACAAAGGAAGATCAAAGCAATGTGAATTGCGAAAGGACAAAAAAAAATGAAATAAAAAAGCTACCCAAGTGATGAGAGAATGGAACTTGTTTGATCATTTGGCGCATATAAGAAAATGTGGAAAATATAAGAAAATGTGGAAAATATAAGAAAAGCTAGTGAATGAAGGGAATCAACCCTGGGTACGCATAAGAGGCGTCTTGATATCTCGAGCACATTGCGGGCAGTGCAGGTTTACTTTGTATATGGCAGTTATCACCTCAGCGTCCAATTTTTCCTTCGCTTTGTTTTCGTCTTTTGGTGCCATATTGGGATGGGAAGCCAACGGCTGGACTGAAAATATTAATATACCAACAAGATTAAGAGAGAGAAATTAGCCAATCTTGATTTTGCAACTTCTAAAGCTTATAGGTGAGTAGATCACCAGCAAGTTTACACGATGCAGGCCTTTCATGTCAACGGTCTCACCAACTGGCTAGTGGTTATACCTAAATCATTATCCAACTTGTATTGATTATATTTGGATAAATTGTGTTGCCCAAAAAGGAAGCCTTCAAATTGGAATTGCCCACAAGATTGGGTTAAATGCCATTGCTTGTTTTGCCGCTTTTAAAATTTTCCGTATTATACTACTTTAGTCTCTATTTTTATATATTACGTTAATTATTATAAGCTAAAATTATCATGTTCTTCCTTCAAATTTTCTCCGTTAAATTCATAAATATAATATTCTTTATTCTCTATTTTATATCACAATATTCTTTCTAACCATTTCTTTTAAAAAAATTGTTACCCAGAAAATGAAAATAAAAAATAGTTGCAAATCACATTATTCTAACAAACAGCAATTCTCAAGTAATAAAAGAATTACAAAACAACTTTCCTTAAAAAATAAAATACAAAAAAACTGCCTACTTAAACTAATAAAAAGAAGTCATCATCATTGTCAATACGTTACAAACAATATCGTCATTAGTTTCCAAATGAGGGCCTAAGAAAAGAAGCCATGAAAACTCCTAAAGATGGGACTAAAAAAAGAAGGTTCATCACCCAAATTCCCTTTTCTCAAAACTGCAATAATACACAGTCATCTTCCTTCAATAAAGGTTACATATTAGCCCGCCAAGGTAAAACATTTCCATTCATTATTTATGATCATAATAACATATAATCATCTCCACATTGTCCTTGACGAGTTGACAGTTCATCTATTGGTTTCAACACAATATTTACAATGCCATATAATTAGTCCAAAAGAAACCTTCACAATCTCTATTACACATCCATCATAATTATATAAATACATAAATCCACTTATAATAAAAATAATTATTCCATCCATGCGCATAAACTTATTAGCAAGTGCGATAGTCTAATCGAGAAATACAATCCATAAGTTTCAAATCCAATACATGATATTATAATCTCATCCTACTAGATTCCTAACAAGACAAAGTCTACCTCTTTAGTCTCCTTGACTTGGACCCTAAATTATTAATTTATATGGTGTAAACTTTTTCGTACTCAACGAATAGATATATTCTATGCAACCTTAAGAGGAAAAATTCCTCACAAGAAAATAATGAGATTTCAATTAAAGTTTAAAATAGAATTTTCATGTAAATGAGCACATATCATATTAAATTTACCCAGGGCAATTTAGAGTTGTAGAAGGTCCATTCTTAAGCAATATTTATCCGATAGGCTGATGACCAGCGATCTATTATTCCAATTGGTCTTTTAGTTGGTGATTCTTCATGTTTGAGTTCATCTTTTGCTCGATATTTATCAGTTAACGAAAAGCCAATGCATGATTCTCGACTTCGATCAAATAGAATCCAATGATAGTGGTGAGTATAGACACATGTAATGGTTCATGACCTCTTTCTACATCGAACATGTCCAGTGGCGACGCCACATTGCCTCCCTTTTTTTTGAAAAAAAAAAAAGAAAGCTAATTATTGATTTTATTATTAAATGTAAGTAGTTTTTGTTGCTTTTCTAATTTTTTAGGGTTTGCCTATCTTATTATTAAATTATAATATTTTTTTTATCATTTACTTAAAAGTTAAAACTCATATATTTATGGTAAAAAGTTAAAAAATTATTAGAAAACAATTAAATAAAGATAAAAAATGATTTCTTTGGGAATGAAAAAATGAAATTACATATAAAAAATAAACATACATATAAAATTTGTGGTTCATTATTTTATTTTTAATATGTAAGTTTATTATAATTTGTCTCTCTTAGCACACATGACAATAATGGCAAAAATTTTTTTCTTAATGTATGGAATGTTATTTTTTTGTTACATTTTTTTATTCAAAAGTTAGTATTTGGCGTTTTATTTTTTTGTTACAGTTGTGAATTTGAAGGTTAAGATTAAGATGGGAGTAAGAGAATTACCCAAATTAGTTGCAGGAGAAAAATGAGTTTTTTGAAAGAAGCGTCGAATTTTGGTTCTTAACAAGAGATTATAACTAGTAAATCGCTCAATATATGTAATTAGTTTTGCTCTCAGAATTTATTTAAGAGAATAGTTTATTATGTGTCAAATTTAATTTTATTTGAGACGATAGTTTATTATTGTCAAACCAATTATTTCACAAAGAAGTTATTAAAATCTTTATTAATTTGACGTACAAAATTATCTAATTAAAAACTATAAATAGAGAAATATACTAATATGAATTGTAAAATAGGCATTTACACAAAATAAAGCTAAAAATAGTATACATATATTATGTATTATTTTTATAAAAAATATTTTAATTTATAAAAATTTAAAAATATAATTTAAATAATATATTAAATTATAATTCCTGCATTCATGGATTATCAACTATTTTTTTAAGGATTAGAAAAGAGTGATTTTGGAAATTCGAAATTTAATTTAAGTTTTTATACTAATATTTGAAGTTTGATTAACATAAAATTATATCAAAATTGAACAAAAAGATATTATAGTTTAATGGTATAAAAATTAAAAAATATTTTAATAATAATATATAAAAAGTGAAGGATTAAATATTATAATATGAAAAAAAAATTTACAAATCATAATATTTAATCCAAAAATAAATGTATTTTATATAAGTGATTAGTAAAGTGTTATCAAAATTTTATAATGATGTAATTTTATTCAATTAAATTATTAAATTTTCATCAATATTGCAACGAGTGTCAAAAAAAAAAAAAAAAAAAAACAGTAATATAACACAAGCTGTATGTTAACGTAGGTAATATGTAGTTTCTTTATATATATATATTCTTTTTAAGTGCGAGTAACTATGAGTAAGATAGTAATTCGATTAAACGACATATCAAATGATAAATCCCATTTGAATAATGTAAAAAAAAATTAAGAGTATAATAGTTTTATGAGCACATAAAAATAAAAACTTATATCATATGTTAATCAACACAAATTGCCTAAAAGTTAAAGTTTAATAACTTAATTATATAAAAATCAATTTCTTATAACCACAATAAAATTAAGATACAATAACCATTGGTGCAGTTTAATTAGGTCGACGTAGGTAAATTAATTAATGGCCTGAGATGAGCATGCTCCATCCAAAAAACATTTCCATTCATTTTTTGTGTGTGAGTGTACTACTGGTACTGCTGTAGCAAAAGATAAACGATAGATCCAGGACCAGAATGCTAATTAAGAAAAGTGTTGGTAATTCCATGATGAATTTGGAAGTACAAAAGCAAACAAAGACAAACACCGCATTCATATGTAAGAACAATAAGAAAAGAGTTTAATTGGAAAACTTATAATGCCATTCATAAAAGACAAAAATTCACAAGCGGTTGTTACGCGGAGCAGCGGATGGGGCGACGTTAGTGTTATTGGTGTTGTAATCATGATGGTTCTCACTCTCAGACGCATGCTTCGTAATTTCCTTCTGTGCCTTTTCCCCAGCCTTAGCCACATGCAGCTCCATTTCTGCTTCAGCCTCTCTCGCTAATCGAACTTCGTGAGCAACCTGCAGTCTCGCTTTCGCCAAATCTTTCTCGGCCTGCGCTACACAGAATAACTTTTAGAGTGTAACTTCACGTATATTAATAAGTTCATTTGACTTAATTATTAAATATTATGTAATAAGATTATAATAATAAATTTTAAATAAATTTAATATTAATTAAATATAGATATATATATATATATATAATAATTATTATTTTATAAAAAAATAATTATTAAATAAATAAAATAATAAAAATAAAAAATTATAATGAAATTAGTATACCAAATTTTAATAATAGCACAATTTTTTGATATAAAAATAAAAAAAATTATAATTTCACTTTTGTTAGTTTTCTGTTTTAAATTTTTTTAATTTTTCTTGTTATATAGAAAACTAAATATATATTATTATTAATGTGAAAATTTTTTTATATTGTTAAACTTTCTATGTGTAAAACTTATTATATGATTGAGCTTTTCATTTTTTTAGTTGATTGAAGAACATAAATACTTTATTATTAATTTACTAGGCATACATGGCAAATAAAAATATTTTTTTATTTTATAATATTATTATTTTATAAAAATTAGTATTAAGTAAATAAAGTAATAACAATAAAATTATAAATAAATCAATATAATAAATTTAATAATAACATAATGTTATGATATAAAAAAAACTTATAATTTCACTTTTCTGGTCTGTAATTTTTATTTTTAATTTTTTATTATATAGAAAATTAAATAGACATTATTATAAACTTGAAGCATTTCTTATATTGCTAAATTTTGTAAATTATTTTTATGTGTTTGAACTTCTTATATTATTCATTTTTCTATATTTTTTTATTTAATTGAAAAAATTAATTATTAGTTTACTTGTTGCATGACAAAATAAAAACATATTATATTATCACTTATTAAAAATATTTTGTTGCTAATTGAATTACTTGACAAATAATAAATATTCGTTTAAACCAAATTTGACACTGACATTAATATATATTTATTCCATAAAATGATTATGCTACTACATATATTTATTAAATTTAGGAATAATGCGTAGATATTATAGTCTTTTCATTAAATTAAAATGTATAATGAAGCGCTTTTAGAATTTTGATTACCTCCAAGACGTCGCTCTTTTTAGCATATCTACTAGCCTATCATATGGTGATACGCATGCGACTAAAGAGGGTTGATTACCTTCTCCTCGGTCTTAGCTTCGGCCTTGGCCTTCCGCATAGCGCTCATATCCTGTAACTTCTCCTTTACAGCCTGCATTCTCACACCGTTGATGGAAGCAATGCTCGTGGAATATTTTAGATGGCATATATATATATATACACAAAACAGGAGACAGTATGCGACATCTCGATTCTGCATCTTGTGGATATGAGTTTGACACGTTTAGGGTACGTTGGTTATTCGTATCAAACTTGTGGTTCTGTATTCACGTATACGTGATTGGCATATTTTGTTCAGTCAGTCATCTAAAGTCGGGAGTGGTTACAGTCGCAATTTCCCAAGGAGTCCGATTCTCATGTTCAACATGTGGTTGTACCTTACCTTTGCTAATTCGGAGCTGGCCATATGGTTGTACCTCACCTTGCTAATTCGGAGTTGGGTATGGGTTGATAAAACAAACAGCGTTTTCAAAAATCCAACTGGATTAATCAGTTAATTGATTAAATTGAAATTTAAGTAATTGACAGATTCGATTAATTTTAATATAGTATTTGAAATTATTTTTATTTTTAATTATTATAAATATATATATATTTTAATAATATTATTAAAATTTATTTATTATTAAATTAATTAAATTAGATAATTTGAATCAATCTAACTAGTTAATATAAAAATCAACTAGTTGACTGGTTCATTGACAAATTTGATTTTAAAAACACTCTAAACAAACTAAACCATATCATTGTTATGGTTTACAATAATATTTTTAAAATTAGATTGTATAAGTTAGTTAATCAATTTTCAATTCAATTAATTTGACTAACTCAAAAGATACGAATAAGGTTGGATTAGTTTTCCTTACACGTATGATAAACACAAATTTTAATCTTTTAATTCAGATATAAAGAATGAGATAATCCTTAAATTTAAACTAGATTTTTCAAAACTTATTTTTAACAACCTATATTATAAGATTTAAGTTGTGTTAATTTCAACCCTAAATTAACTAAGTAATTTAAAATATAGATTAAATAAGTTTGTGAAATTATCAAGTTCACTGAATAATCTCACCAAATCTTTTCAAAAACTAAAAAAAGAATTCAATCTCATAAGCAATTAAGCAAAAATAATCTAGTTATTTTATTGATGGCTGAATAGGGGTTTAAATACCCTTTACAAATGTTTAAAAAAACCCTAAAGCCTCTTTATGATTCGACTTTACATGCCCTAGCCAAATTCACAATGTCCCAATCCTATTTGGATAACTAATCTCATTCTCACACAAATATTAAAAGAAATAATCCTATTGACTAATAAGATTAGGCCTAGCTAACTTATAAAACTAAAATACCTTAATTAAAGGTTCCTTACAAAGATAAATGACTATCTAAAGAATCCTAACCAAAGACTATAAATCATTCAGCCAATGAGGACAAATCCTTATGGCATTAGGAAGACAATGCCAATTAAGCATATCTTGCAATATTCATAGACTTTGGGCTTTGTCTCCATACTTACATGTTTTGGGCTTTATTTTCCATACTTTGGCCGAATGGTATTAGGTTTTGACTCTCTCTATGTATTGGGCTTTATTGGATCAAGTTAAACGCTCATTTTGAAGAGTAAAAGCTCCCATCCTTTTGCAATTAGTCTTCATGCAATCCTTGGTCTTTTTGGGTCTATCCAATTGTAATTTTTCATTGCATGAAAGCTCCAAGTACATCCTTAAATTTCTTTAGCCTTTCTCTTGTGATCAAGCCTTAAAGTTGAAATGAATCTTTTGTAGACTTGCATTGGTCATTTGCATCATTCTCTCATCCCTTAAGAGCATTCGTCCTTGAATCTAAACTTTCATCAAATTCAAAAGAAGATAAATTAGCAATATTAAAAGTAGCACTATCATTGCAATCATTAGGCAAGTCTAATTTGTAAGTATTATCATTAACCCTCTTTAAAACTTGAAAAGATCCATCTCCCTTAGGATTAAGATTATTTTTCCTAAGATTAGGAAACCCATCTTTCCAAAAGTGTACCTAAACTTAATCTTTCGATTCAAATATAACTTTAACTCTTCCCTTATTTGCATTTCTAACTACTTGCCTATTCCTCTTTTCTATGTCCAAACGTACCTTTTTCATGCAATTGTCTAACAAAACTAGATTTCTTTTTCCCTTCTAAGTCTAAACGCATGCTTGAAGGTATAAGGGAAAGATCTAATGGACTTAATAGTGAGTGGATGAATGCACACTCCTATTATATGCAAACTCTATATGTGGTAAACATTCCTCCTAAAACTTTAAGTTCTTTTAAAAATTGTCCTAGAGTTCTATTAACAACTTCAGTTTGACCGTCAATTTGTGGATGATAATAAATAGAAAATAACAATTTATTTCCCAATCCACCCCACAATATTTTTCAAAAGAAACTCAACAACTTGTTATCCCCATCACTAATAACAGTTCTAGGCATACCATGCAATCTTACAATTTCTTTGGAAAATGTGCATTGTTAATGAAGTCATTAGTTTTATAACATGCAATAAAATGTGTCATTTTAGAAAATCTATTAACAATCAGAAAAATAGAATCATTATCACGTTATTTAGGTAATAAAGTCCATAAAAATATCAATTCAAGGGATACTAGTAATGAGTACATGTATATATAAACCATACAGTTTTGATTTAGACTTAACTTGTTTACATGTAACACATCTATCCATGCGGTTTTGATTTAGACTTAACTTGTTTTCATGTAACACATCTATTACAAACTCTTTACACATCAATTTGCATATTAGGCCAATAAAGGTGGTCATGCAATAAATTAAGGTCTTTTACACGCCAAAATACACCATAAGCCCATCTCCACGGGCTTCCCTAACTAATAGCTTAAGCAAAGAAGATTTAGGTACACAAAGTTTGTTATTTTTGAATAGAAATCCAAGCCTAAAATATTTTTCAAAAACATTTTTCTCATAATTTTTATAGTACATGCTGAAATCAACTTCATCAACATACATATCTTTAATATACTCAAATCTAAGCAATTTAGAATCTAAAAAAGAGAAAAAAGTATACTTTCGAGATAGTGTGTCTGTTACTTCATTATCCTTACATTGTTTATACCTTATGACATATGGAAAAGACTCTATAAATTAACTTTAGTTAACATGTCTTTTATTAAGCTTTTGTTGTCCCTTAAGGTATTTTAAAGACTCATGATTTGTATGCATAACAAATTATTTGGGCCAAAGATAGTGTTGCCATGTTTGCAAAACCCTAACTAATACATACATCTCTTTATCATAGGTTGGGTATTTAAGTGTTGGCCTATTAAGTTTTTCACTAAAATAAGTAATTGGCTTTCCTTTTTACATTAAAACAGCTCCAACGTCTAAACCTAAAACATCACATATTCAATTTCAAATGTATTGGCAAAGTTAAGCAAACCTAATAAATGTGCATTAGCTAATTTAAGCTTTAACAAATCAAAAGCCTTTTGTTGCGTCTCTTTCCACTGAAAACCAATAATTTTCTTTACAATTTTAGTTAAGGGTAACACAATTGTGATAAAATCTTTAACAAACCTTTTATAAAAACTTGTCAAAGCATGAAAAGATATTACCTCACTTATAGTAGTAGGTTTTGGCCAAGATAAGATAACACTTACTTTCTCTTCATCAACTTCTATTCCATCCTTACTTGCCATAAATCTTAAGAAAACAAGTCTACTAATGAAAAAAAAACACTTTTTAAAGTTAACATGCGACTTTTCTTTATGCACAACATCAAAAACAACCCTAACATGTTCTTTTTGCTCTTCTAAGGATTTAGAATATATAAGAATGTTATCAAAATAAGCTACTAATTTACCTAAATATACACGCAGGACATGATTCATCGACGTCATAAATGTGCTAAGGGCAATAGTTAGCCCAAAGGGCATTACTAACCATTCATACAAGCTATATTTAGTTTTAAAAGTAGTTTTCCATTCGTCCCACTCACATATATGAATTTGATGAAATCCACACTGTAAATATATTTTTAGAAAATATGCATACACCATGCAATTCATCTAAATGTCATTTAACCTAAGAATTAGATGCCTATACTTAGTAGTTATCTTATTAATTGCCCTACAATCTATACACGCACACACATACCATGAACCATCCTTTTAAGTAT
The DNA here is from genome assembly GCA_949677035.1 of Omphalea diandra. Classification (NCBI taxonomy): domain Eukaryota; kingdom Viridiplantae; phylum Streptophyta; class Magnoliopsida; order Malpighiales; family Euphorbiaceae; genus Omphalea; species Omphalea diandra. The sequence continues at coordinate 28,280 of CATIWR010153296.1, forward strand.
AAAATGTTGGACTAGTTTGGTTTAACCTAAGTCATGGACTTTGTTCAATCTTGACAATAGAGATTGATTAATTTTAATACTTTCATTAAAGGTTGTTTTGCAGATTATAAGTTAGATTTTTCATTGAAAGTAGGATGAAATTCAAAATCTCCAGCAATGTAAAGATCATCAAAATTCGCGATGTGTGTATAGTAAATCACGATCGTGAATCATCACAAGAAATGATGCAGCTAGGCCAGAGAAATTTGTAGGCTATTTCGCTGACCATCCAAAGATTGCAAAGCCTTAGTCACAGAGGAATTCGTGGTGAGTGTCGCGCCATGGTCGCGATCGTGACTTTCATAGCGACAATGGAGGAAACCAAAGCCACAACCACAATGTGCCTGGTGTCCTAGGTGTCTATTGAAAGATAAAAATCGTGAGGGTAAAAATTTGGTAGCGATCGTGACTCAAAAAGTTGATGCTTCCTCACCAAACAAAGGAATTCGCAGTCTCAATCGCGTCCAAGACTTAGGTATCTCGCGATCACGACTTTTGATAGTGGTTAGAACACAACAATTATATTTTCCTAGATAACCAATGGAAAACTGACACGTGGACTCGTTGTTAGACACATACTGGGTTTTTCGCTAACATTTTTAGCTTCGTGATGGAAATTAGAAATTCACGATCGTGAAATGGTAGTAGCGATCGTGACTTCAGTCTGATAAACATTTAATACTAAATCTGCCTAGTACATATTGGAGATTTGTTGATAGTTTTGGTCTAACGTCTCTTTGGAGATATGAGCTATAAATACTCTACCAAATAGATGTAAATGCAAGAGAATTCATTAATTTGTAACCAATCTCTTGCCAATTTGCTACTTTTTCTTTCAATTCTCATGTATGTGTTTGTGATTGTTTGGTATGAATAATAAACATCATTGTAAGAGGTTTTAGTGTGAGCCTTAAAAACACTTGTGAGAGGTTTTAGTGTGAGCCTTGAAAACACTTGTAAAAGGTTTTTGTGTGAGCCTAAAATACACAAGGTGTAAGGTTATTATGTGAGTCATAAACATAAGTTATAAAAGTTTAGAGTGAGCTTAGAAAAACCTATTGAGTTGAGTGAAATACCCAATTATAGAGAATTAGGGAGTGGACGTAGGGTTAGTTAACACCCAAACCACTATAAACACTTATGTCAATTTCTTTCTTCTTTTACTAATCTTTTTAGACACCTTATCCCTTGTTTTAATTTTTAAATAGAGCACTAATTCAACCTCTCTTCTTGGTGCCTTAAGCCAACAAGTGGTATTAGAGCCAAGTCTTACTAAAAACCTTAATTGAGTGAGTAAAGATTAATGACACAAGAAGGAATCCACTCACACCTCAAGCCTTATTTTGATGAAGCTGACTATACTTATTCGAAGTATATGATGAAGATCTATCTAGATACGAATGTGGTGGATCTATGGGATCATGTTGTTAAAGAATAGAAGCCACCCACCAAAGTGGTGGATGAAAGTGAAGAAATAATCCCTATAAAAGAATGGGTTGAAGCACATAGAAGATCCAATGGCAAGAACAAGAGAGCCATGGTAATCCTTCTAAGCTCTCTCTCAAGAGAAGAAATTGGAAGGGTATAATATTGCTAAATTGCCCATGCGATTTGGAAAGCATTGGAGAACTATCATAAAGGCACCACCTTGGTGACATCTAGCCGACTAGAGATGTATGTGATGGAATGAGAGTTATGCATGATGAAGCAGGATGAAAGCATCACTGACATGACCAATAGACTTTTAGCAATCATCACCAACATGAAGAAGTTTGGTAGGATTCTCACAAATCATGAGGTAAACTCTAAAATTCTAAAATCTTTGTGCCTTGAGAAATTTGGTGCTAGAGTGTGTAGTATCTAAGAATCCAACTCGAAAATAGGAAAGGTGCCAACAAATGTCTTGAAAGGAAAACTCTTAACTCATGAGTTGACTTTAAAGAAAGATGAGGAAATGAACAAAATGAAGGGCAAAGAAGAAAAATCTAAAAAGCAAGAAAGGAAGACCTTAGTACTCAAGTCTACATCTAAAGAGAAGGAAGTGAAGGTTACTTCTGGTGAAGAAGAAAGTGATGAAGAGGAAGAGGAACTAATAGTGCTTTCTAGAAGGACCAAAGAGCTTATTAGAAGAAGAAAAAAATAAGGAACTTCAAGAAATCTACTCTTAATCCCAAAGAGAGATCAACCAAAGTCACTTATTGTGAGTGTGGCAAGCAAGGCCACATTAAGTATGATTGTCCAAAGTTAAAGAAGAAGAAGAAAGGGGACAGAGAAAAGGAAGAACTTCAAAGCCACTTAGGATGATAGCTTAAGCGAGGATGAGGAAGATGAGGAGATTGCCAACATATGCTTCATGGATCAAGAGGATTCTCCTAATGAGGTAAGTACTTTATCTTATTCTCATTCTGATTATGATAATTTAGATGATATAGATGAAGAGCTTCTAGAAGCTCTCATAATGAGATGTGACAAATATAAGTCATAAATTTAGACTTACAAGAGAAAATGCTCAAAATTAGAGGATGATTACAAATCCCTTAATGATCTTATAAGTGAATTGAGGACTTCAAATGAAGAACACAAAAATTCAATGGAAAATCTTTCTAAATCATCTTCATCATTAGCTTCATTAAGAAAAGAGAATGACTCTCTTAAGGGAGAAGTCATTGAGCTTAGAAGCTCTATCTCAAAATTTCATAAGGGTAAGAAAGCTTTAGATACACTTATAGTATCACAAAGACCTCCCTTAATTAGGCATGGTCTAGGATTTAATAAAGCCTTAACCTCCACCCCTACTCTCACTGCATTCGTTAGAGCAATAACACCTCAAGCTTTAAGTATTGATGTCATTGGGAAGAGAGGTGCTCCTAGCATTAACCCACCTAAGCCTAACGACAATGATAAGGGCCTCAAGGCTCAAGAGCCAAGGCCCAAAGAGCAAATCATGCTTATATGTACAATAAGAAGCATACTCAAACATACAAATAAAAAAAATTCTCTTCTAGTCCTTATCACTTATGCACTTGCATACACTCCCTTAACTAAAATATGAGAAGGCCTCATACTCATACTAAGATTGTGCATTGGAGAAAGACTCATAAGTCTAAACTCTAATGCCATTATTACATGAGATATGGACATATCAATATTTATTGCTACATTAAGAAGGTTCACCTCAAATTGGAGGATCCTTAAATACCTAACCCCTTAGGACCCAAGTATGCTTGGGTACCAAAAAAGAGATGATTTATTTATGTTGTGTAGGTATGTTTGGTAGCCACAAATAAATCAAATGATTGACATATGGACAGTGGATGCTCAAAGCTCATGACAGGCAATAAAAAGCTATTCATAGCCTTGAAAGAAAAAGACGGGGGCAATGTCACATTTGGTAACAATGTGAAGGGTAAGGTAATTGGTATTGAAACCATTGATAAGAATGGTTGCTCTTTAATTAATGATGTTTTGTTAGTTGATGGCTTGCAACATAATTTATTAATTGTAAGTCAATTATGTGACACATGTAATAAAGTCATCTTTGACCCTATAGAATGTCGAGTTACCACATTAGTGGATAAAAGAGTTGTTTTCAAAGGTGAAAGGAAAGATAATACCTGCTCAATTGATTTAGACAATTTGGCTAACCAAGCTTTCAAGTATTTTTTGTCTCTTAGTAATGAAGCTTGGCTATGACATAAAAAACTTGGACAAACTAGCATGGAGCTCTTACAAAGCTTATATGAAGGAAAGCTAGTGGAAGGTCTTCCCAAGCTAAGTTTCTCAAAAGACAAGACATGTGGTCCTCGACAAATGGGGAAGAAACATCAATCTTCCTTCAAAGCTAAAAAATATTATAAGTATATCTAAACCTCTTTAACTAATTCATGTGAACTTTATAAGACCTACTAGGAGTGCTAGTTTAGGTGGAAAACATTATGCACTAGTCCTAATTAATGACTATTCTAGGTTTACTTAGGTATCATTTATAGCTCATAAGTATGATACCTTTGATGGCTTCAAAAGTTTTGCAAAAAGAATTCAAAATGAAAAGGGTTACTTCATTTCTTTTATAAGAAGTGACAATGAAAAGGAATTTCAAAATGAAGCTTTTGAATCTTATTGTTTAGAGAATGAGATTTTTCACAATTTTTCAACCCCTAGAGCACCACAACAAAATGGTGTTGTAGAGAGGAAAAATAGAATATTAGTAGAAATGACTAGAATTATGCTCAATGAGTATTTTGTACCAAATTACTTTGGGCCGAAGCCATTAATACTTCGTGTTATATTGCAAATAAAGTTTTTAAATGACCCATTCTCAATAAAACATCTTATGAGCTATGGAATGGTAGAAAACTCAAGATATTATACCTAAGAGTATTTGGATGCAAGTGTTATATATTGAATACTAAGGATATCTTGGGAAAATTGACTCAAAAACTAATGAAGGGATATTCTTAGGCTATTCCACCTCTAGCAAGGCATATAGAGTCTTTAAGAAAAGTTCTATGGTTGTTGAAGAGTCTATGAATGTTGTTTTTGATGAATCGAGTGAGCTTGATCTTGGGAAAAGTTCTTTTGTTGATCATTTTAGAGGTGACATTGAAAAATTGAAATTGAAGCACACTACTAGAGAGGAAGACGAAGACAAAGATAAAGGTGAATCATCAAGAGTAGATGAGGAACCACAACATCACCAAGAAGCGTTACTAAGTCAAGATCTACCCAAGGATTGGAGAATCTCTAAGCATCACCCCAAAGATTAAATTATTGGTGATACTTCAAAAAGTGTAAGTATTAGATCTCAACTTAAACTTTTAGATAACAACCTTGCCTTTGTTTCTCAATTTGAGCCAAAATCATTTCATAAGGCTCTTGATGATGAAAGTTGGGTGATTGCTATGCAAGAGGAACTCAACCAATTCAAGAGAAACAATGTATGGGAACTTATTTCTAAGCCTAAAGAACACCCAACTGTAGGTTGCAAATATATGTTTAGAAATAAGTTAGATGAGCAAGGATTCATTACTAGGAATAAAACTAGATTGGTTACAAAAGGTTACAACCAAAAGGAAGACATAAACTATGATGAAACCTATACCCATGTTGCAAGGTTAGAGGCCATTAGGATTCTTTAGCCTATGCATGTCATATGAATTTTAAACTTTTTCAAATTGGCATCAAAAGTGCTTTTCTAAATGGGGTTATTGAGGGAGAAGTTTATGTTGAACAACCTCCTAGTTTTGAGTCACATAGTTTTCCTAATTATGTTTTTAAATTAAATAGAGCCTTATATAGGTTAAAACAAACTCCAAAAGCTTGGTATGAAAGGCTTAGTTCATTTCTTTTGAAAAATGGTTTAGAAAGGGAAAGGTGAACACTACCTTATTTGTAAAAAGACACAAACATGATACATTTATAGTTCAAATTTATATTGATTATATCATTTTTGGTGCTACTAATGAATCTCTTTGTGAGATTAATTGCACCAGTGTTATCACATTTGATAGGAATGTGATCAACAACTTTGTAGTAATCCTTTAATTAATGTTTCATCCAAAGCACTTGGGTCCAATAACAACTCGCAGCTACATACTCAGCTTCGATGGTGAATAAGGCAACTAAAACTTATTTTGTGTTAAACCAAGACACTAAGAATTCTTCTATAAATTGGTAAATTCTAGAAGTAGTCTTTCTATCTAAAAGACTATCAACGTAATCCACATCTGAATACCCTATGAGACTAAAAGATGAATTGAGTAAAACACCCAATTGAAGAGAATTGAGGAGTGGATGTAGGGTTTGTTAACACCCGAACCACTATAAACATTGGTGTCAATTTTTCTCTTCTCCTTCTCAACTTCTTAAACACATTTATCTTTCATTTTAATTTTTTAATCAATCACCAATTCAACCCCCCTTCTTGGTGCCCTAGGCCAATAAGTGGTATTAGAGCCAAGCCTTACTAAAAACCTTAGTTAAGTGAGTAAAGATTAATGGCATAATAAGGAATCCTTACACGGCTTGAGATCAATGGCATAAGAAGGAATCCTTACACACCTCAAGCCTTATTTTGATGGAGCAGACTATACTCATTGAAAGTATAGGATGTAGATCTATCGAGACACTGATGTGGTGGATCTGTAAGATGTTGTTTTTAAAGAATGGAATCTACCCACTTAAGTGGTAGATGGGAATGGAGAGCTAATCCCTAGAGAAGAATGGGTAGAAGCTCACAGAAGATCCAATGGTAAAAATAAAAGAGCCATGACAATCCTTATATGTTCTCTCTCAAGAGAAGAAATTGGAAGGGTACAATATTACCAAACTGCTTATGGCATTGGAAAGTATTGGAGAATTGTCATGAGGGAACCACCTTGGTGAAATCTAACCGACTTGAGATGTACATGACTGAATAGGAGTTATTCATGATAAAAAAGGATGAGAGCATAACATATATAACAAACTAGCTCCTAGCTATTATCACTAACATGAAAAAGTTCGGTAGGGTTCTCACAAACCATGAGGTAAACTCCAAAATTCTAAAGTCCTTATCTCTTGAGAAATTTGGTGCTAGAGTATGTAGTATCTAAGAGTTTAACCCAAAAATAGGAAAGGTGCCAACGGGTGTTTTGATAGGCAAACTCTTAGCTCATGAGTTGGCTTGAAAGAAAAATGATAAAATGAAGAAAATCAGGGGCCAAGGAGAAAAATATTAAAAGCAAGAAAAGAAGACATTTAAACTCAAATCATCTTCAAAGGAAAAGGAAGTAGAAATAACCTCAAGTGAAGAAGAAAGTGACAATAATGAGAAAGAACTTGCAATACTCTCTAGAAGGATAAAGGAACTGATTAGAAGAAGAAAATAAATAAGGAACTTCAAGAAAACAACTCCTAATCCTAAAGAGAAATCAACTGATATCACTTGCTATGAGTGTGGCAAGCAATGCCACATTAAGTATGATTACCCCAAGCTAAAGACAAAGAATAAATGGGACAAAAAGAAGAGGAAGAGCTTTAAAGCCACTTGGGATGATAACACAAGTGAAGATGATGATGAAGAGGAGATTACTAACATATGTTTCATGGCTTAAGAGGATTCTCCTAATGTGGTAAGCACTTCATCTCATTCTAATTCTGAATATGATGATTTAGATGATGTAGATGATGAGCTTCTAGAAGCTCTCACATTGAAATGTGACAATTATAAGTCACAAATAAAGACTTATAAGAGGAAGTGCACGAAATTAAAAGATGATTATAAATCCCTTAATAGCCTTGTAAATGAATTAAGGACTTCAAATGAAGAACTCAAACAATCTATGCAAAATCTCTCAAATAGCTTTTTTAAAAAGTGAATGACTCTTTAAAAGGAGAAGTCATTGAGCTTAGAAGCTCTATCTCTAAATTTCATAAAGGTAAGAAATCTTTGGATACACTCATAGTATCACAAAGGCTTCCCTTGATTAGGTATGGTCTAGGTTTCAATGAAGGCTCAGCCTCCACACCTACACTTACTACATTCATTAGAGCCTCAACGCCTCAAACTTCAAGTATTGAGGTTGTTGGAAAGGAAAGTGCCTAAAACACTAGACCCCTAATGCCTAAAGGCAAAGGGAAAATGGAACAAGGCTAAAAGTCTACTTCTAAAAAGGCTAATCATGTTTACTTGTACAATAAGAAGCATGTTAATCCTAACACACACAAAAAATTTGCATCTACATCGTTACATTAATGCTCATGTTCTCACATACATCATATTAGTATGAGAAAATCCCCCACTCATGCGAAGATAATGCACAAAAGAAAGACGTATAAGTTTAAACTTTAATGCCATTACTGCGTGAGATATGGACACATTAATGTTTATTGTTACATTAGGAAAATTCACTTCAAATTAGAGGACCTTTCAGTACTAACCCCCTAGAACTCAAGTATGCTTGGGTATCAAAGAAGAAATGATTTATTTGTGTTATGTAGGGATGTTTGGTAGCCACCAATGAATCAAACGATTGACATATGGATAGTGGATGCTCAAAACACATGATGGACAATAAAAAGTTATTCATAGCCCTAAAGGAAAAAAAGATAGTAATGTAACATTTGGTAACAATGTAAGGGTAAGGTAATTGGCATTGGAACCATTGGTAAGGATGGTTGCTCTTTAATGATATTGTTTTAGTTGATGGCTTGCAACATAATTTGTTGAGTGTAAATCAATTATATGACAAAGGTAATAAACTCAACTTTAACCCTAGAGAATGTTGAGTTACCACATTAGTGGATAAAAATGTTATTTTTAAGGGTGAAAGGAAAAACAATACCTATCTAATTGACTTAGAAAATTTGGCTAATCAATTTTTTAAGTATCTTATATCTCTTAGTAATGAAGCTTGACTATGGCATAAAAGACTTGGACATGCTAACATGAAGCTCTTACAAAGCTTATATAAATGAAAGCTAGTCAAAGGTCTTACCAAGCTAAGTTTCTTAAAAGACAAGACTTGTGGTCCTTGCCAAATAGGGAAGCAGTATCAATCTTCCTTCAAAGCTAAAAATATTGTAAGTACATCTAAACCCCTTCAACTAATTCATATGGACTTGATAGGACCTACTAGGAGTGCTAGTTTAGGTGGTAAACATTATGCACTAGCTCTAGTTGATGATTATTCTATGTTTAATTGGGTATCCTTTCTAGATCATAAGTATGATACCTTTGTTGCTTTCAAAAGTTTTGCAAAAAGAATTCAAAATGAAAAAAGGTTACTTCATTTCTTCTACAAGAACTGACCATGGAAAGGAATTTCAAAATGAAGCTTTTGAATCTTGTTGTTTAGATAATGAGATTTTTCACAATTTTTGAACCCCTAGAATACCACAACAAAATGGTGTTGTAGAGAGGAAAAATAGAATACTAGTAGAGATGGCTAAAACTATGCTCAATGAGTATTCTTTACCAAATTACTTTTGGATGGAAGCCATTAATACCTCGTGTTATATAGCAAATAGAGTTTTTAAATGACCCATTCTCAATAAAATATCTTATGAGCTATGGAATGGTAGAAAACTTAAGATATCATACCTAAGAGTATTTGGATGCAAGTGTTATATATTGAATACCAAGGATAATCTTGGGAAATTTGAGTAAAAAACTAATGAGGGTATATTCTTAGGTTATTCCACCTCTAGCAAGATGTATAAAGTCTTTAACAAAAGTTCTGTGGTTATTAAAGAGTCTATGAATGTTGTTTTTTTATGAATCTAGTAAGCTTGATCTTGAAAAAAGTTCTTTTGCTGATGATTTTATAAGTGACTTTGAAAAATTGAAATTGGAACACACTACAAGAGTGGAAGACAAAGACAAATATAAAGGTGAATCATCAGGAGTAGATAAAGAACCACAACATCAACAAGAAGCATTGCCAAGTTAAGATCTACATAAGGATTGAAGATTCTCCAAGCATCACCCCAAAGACTTAATTATTGGTGATACTTTAAAGGGTGTAAGTACTAGATCTCAACTTAATCTTTTAGATAATAACATTGTCTTTGTTTCTCAATTTGAGCTAAAATCAATTGATGAGGCTCTTGATGATGAAAGTTAGGTAATTGCTATGTAAGAGGAACTTAACTAATTCAAAAGAAATAATGTATGGGAACTTGTTTTTAGGCTTAAGGAACACCCAATTGTAGGTTGCAAATGGGTGTTTAGAAATAAGTTAGATGAGCAAGGATTCATCACTAGGAATAAAACTAGATTGGTTGAAAAAGTTACAACCAAGAGGAAGACATAGACTATGATGAAACTTATGCCCTTGTTGCAAGGTTAGAGGCTATTAGGATTCTTTTAGTGCATGCATGTTATATGAATTTTAAACTTTTTCAAATGGATGTCAAAAGTGCTTTTCTAAATGGGGTTACTGAGGAGGAAGTTTATGTTGAACAATCTCCTAGTTTTGAATCACATAGTTTTCCAAATTATGTTTTTAAATTGAATAACCTTATATGGGTTGAAACAAGCTCCAAGAGTTTGGTATGAAAGGTTTAGTTCATTTCTTTTCAAAAATGATTTTGAAAAGGGAAAGGTGGACACAACTTTATTTGTAAAAAGACATAAACATGATACACTATTAGTACAAATTTATGTTAATGATATCATTTTTGGTGATACTAATGTGTCTATTTGTGAGGATTTTGCGAAGTGTATGACTAGAAAATTTGAGATGAGCATGATGGAAAAGCTCAAGTTTTTCCTTAGTCTACAAATCAAGCAAACTGAGGAAGGGATCTTGATCAACCAAGCCAAATACACAAAGGACATAATCAAGAAATTTGGCATGGATGGATGCAAAGTAGTAAAAACACCAATGAGTGGTACCATTAAATTGGACAAAGATGAATCGGGTAAGACAATTGATGAAAAGAGATATTGAGGTATAATCGGTTCTCTACTCTATCTTACTGCTTCTAGACCTGATATTATGTTTACTGTATGTATGTGTGCTAGATTTCAGTCCTACCTAAAGAATCATGCGTAAATGTTGTCAAAAGGATTTTTAAATATTTTCATGGCACTTTACACCTAGGTATATAGTATCCTAGAAATTCATCTTTTAGTCTCATAAGTTACTTAGATGCGGATTACGCTGGTAGTCTATTAGATAGAAAAAGTACTTCTAGAACTTGCCAATTTATAGGAGAATGGTTAATGTTTTGGTTTAGCAAGAAACAAGTTTTAGTTGGTTTATCCACCGCCGAAGCTGAGTATGTAGCTATGGGTTGTTGTTGCACCTAAGTGCTTTGGATGAAACAACAAGTAAAAGACTATGACAAAGTTGTTGATCACATTCCTATCAAATGTGACAACACTAGTGCAATTAATCTCTCTAAGAATCCCATCCAACACTCTAGGAGCAAACACATAGACATTAGACATCATTTTCTTAGAGTTCATGTCCAAAATGGTAATATTGTGTTAGAATTTATAGACACAACTCATCAACTTGCAGATATTTTCACTAAACCTTTAAATGAAGAAAGATTGAACTTCATTAAGAGAGAATTAGGAATGCTTGACGGAAGCTCCCTAAAGTAAAAAGCTTGACTTTTGTTTGATTGCTATATGTTTGGTTATACCTGATATTTATCCTTGGATATCTTAAATTTAAATGCAATTGTGCTTTTTTATGTCAAATTGCATAAATTAAGCATCAACATATTAAGTGGATCACAACTTGAAATGTCTAATTTTGCTCTTTCATGATTATCCTTCTTGTTTAGTAATTCAGGGTCATTATCCTTGACTCACGATCGTGAATTATAGGATCATCTCACCCGCTGACAACCATTAATTCGCGACCACGACTTTTGATCTCCACAACAAATTCCATCAAAAGTTCAAAATTTTGATCGCTGTACTCGTCGGTTCTTAAAGTTTTTTTGTTCGTTACTCACATTTTTTAGAAATAGCGATCACGATTTCTAGTAACCTCCACACATTAATTTGATTTGACAGTCAACCATTTCCAACCTTTCATTAATCACATTTTAGCCGTTTCTAGCCATTTATACACCATTTCTGTGGCTATATAAACCCCTAAACAGTGTTTTTCATCACTGCATCCTACAACAATAATCTATCTTCTCTCCTTCTTTCAAACCTTTCTAAATCTTTCTACTCCTCTAAATGGCTCCCACAAAAGGTTCAAGAGCTGAGAAGGGCAAGACAATAGCCCAACCCTCTACACCACTAACCTTTCATCAAATGAAAGGGATTATTAAAGAGGAGAAAAATCGTTATAAAACCAATGCCTCCAAAATTATCCTTCCAAATAAAATACCTTCTGCCTTTTTTTTAGAGTCTCTTAGGATTAAAGACGAGATTCACGCGTTTTTCTCCAACTTGGGCTGGAACGAATTCATCTTTCAAGATGAACCCGAATATGAAGAGATCATGAGAGAATTCATGTGTACAGTGACTCATAGTCACAAAGCTGAATCTTGCGTCAGACAATATGGGTTAGTTTTTCGAGCTTGGAGGATCCTTATTTTATTACTTTTGAACAATTATCCAACCTCTTCCATCTTCAAGTCGAAGATAGCATTCCATTCATTATCTCTGCACTTGATGTTATTTGTTCTTAATTTTGTTATGAAGTTTCAATCAAGACTAAGCATGATCCAAAAACTTCTTTCGCCAAATACATCAAAACCCTTCCTTTTTGGTTACTTCATCGTATCATCACCTTCTCCATTAATGCTATAGGTGATGGTAACGAAAAAGTATCTCAAAAAGACTTTGCATTTCTTTTTTATGTTGTGAAAAACAAATCTATCCAATCTACTCGCTATCTTGTGGATTAATTGATCCACATGAGCACTAAGCCTAAGAGCCAATTTCTCCTTCCTTCCTATGTTACTATCATCTACAGATTTGTTGGGGCCTTTAATGAGAAAAATGAAAAATTCCTCACTAAGAAACTCCTTCCTTCCTAAAATTTTTTAGACCTCACTTATCTAATCAATGCCAAAGCCATTCATCTGGACTCCTACGCCTATACTTTGGGTGCATTTAGGGCCAAAAAGATGGAAACATCTCAAGCCTCTAAAAGAAAAAGACTTAACATTGAAGAAGGAGCAATACCGGGCCCCTCTCCTCAACCTAAATTTAAGTCTAAACTTTCTTTTGCCACCATCAATCATAAGCTGGATAAGGTGATGCAGATGTTGAAAAGGAGATTTCTCTTTGTTTCTCATCTCCATAGTGATCTAGTGGACTTGTAAAAGAAGATGGGTGTTCCTCCATGCCATCTTCCCGATTTCGTGGATTATAAGGATACACCGAAGGAAGAAGACAACCAAGAAGTCGAAGATGGAGACAAAGCTAAATGAGGAGGCGACAATGATAAGTAAGAGGATTCTAGATATGATAATGATTCTCCAATCGTCTAGTTTAGGATTTCTTTGTATTTTGCTTTGATGTAAAGTTGTTGATCCCACAACTTGTCAATAAATAAATATGTTTGTTTTGCAATTTTTTGTCTCATCTATTATGTGTTTGAATTTCTTTTTATGATGATTGCAACTCTTGTGTCTATTGTTATTCTTATGATTCTATAAAATAATCTATGTTCCTAATGCTCACTTTATGCATTTTATTTACACTTCTCCATTTACTCTCTTCTTGATTTTGTCAAAGGGGGAGAGAATTGTATGGAAAAAATTAATTTGGAAGAAATAAGCATAAGTTGAGGGGGAGCATTATTTGTTACTCATTCTTAAAATTTTACTTTGATCATTAACAAAGAATTTTTTTTAGTATTCATTGAATCTTTCATTATTCCAACTTCATAACTCATGCATTTATTTTCCATTTAGATCAATCTTAGTTGTCAAAATGAAAAAAAGGGGAGATTGTTGGACTAGGTTAGTTTAACCTAAGTCATAAACCTCATTTGATCTTGGCAATAAAGATTGATCAGTACTAATACTTTTATTTAAGTGTTGTGTTGTAGGTTATAAGTTAGTTTTTTCATTGAAAGTTGGATGGAGTTCAAAATCTCCAACCTTAAAAAGATCACTCTAATTTGCAGTGTGTATATTATAATTCGCGACCGCAAATAAGTCACAAGGATGTATAAATCTAAGACAGAGGAATTCACGGGGATATTCGTAGCCGCGACATAGCCGAAAGAAGTGAAGCTTGAGACATAGAGGAATTTGTTGGACTAGGATATTTAATCCTAAGTTTAGAACCTCTTTTGATTTTGACAAAGGAGATTGATCATTACTAATATTTTTATTAAGTTTTGATTTTGCAGAAATATAAGTCTCTCAGTCAAGGTCCAATTGTCACAG